>JAWQFJ010001510.1:18961-68961 GCA_034096865.1 Theodoxus fluviatilis | reverse complement strand
TCTTTTGACAAATGTAGGCTAGGAAATATGAATCCGACGAAGGATTTTTTCCGATCACAAGTCCATGAATTCTGCGTGTGTGTCTCTACCCCTTTGAAGTGTTAGAAACTTACAACAAAACTGGAGTTCCTTGCACGATTGTTGCTAGGCCAAACCTGGCAAGAGTAATCGCCCCTTGATGAGTCCACCAAGGGAACGCGATAAGGGGCGACGGAACGCCGCTTTAGGCTTGGCGCACAATGAATCTGATAGTTGGTCGCCGATAGTCTGCCCTTGTCGACGAGGTGGAGTTGTTTCCCTTCCTAGCGCTTGCCTGCGTTCAGTAGGATGATAAAGGTAGATAGTGCTCGAAGGCACTCGGGGTGCTCGGCTCTTGAACGGGAGTGCTACGCCAAGCACCTGTCGAGCGTTTGATAGTCCGCCACAGAGGTGTGCCTGATCCCTGGATTATATCACGACTGCTGCTGCATTAATACAAAAATCATATTTTCTGTTGTTCCTCGTAGGCGTGCAGATTCAGGCATTGGCAACTGTTTGCAACAATAATAATAATGTAGCGGTTTTAAGAACTAGATTGTGGTTGTCAACAACCACGACGAACTGACAACCACGATCACGACAACAACTTGCAACACTATTTATTTGTGGAGGGTCTCCGACCCATTGACGGTTTCGGCATGCGTTGTTTTGCTCGATTAGCTTCACTCATTTCACATGCATAAATTATGTACTCTTCTCTTAACCGTCATTATGCTTAAGTGTCGTCGGATGCTGAGTAAGTTCTGCTTGTTCCAGAACATCTCGTATGAAGAAAATCTTTGTTGCGTGTGTGCAAGCATGTTTCTAGACTGCAGTGCATAACCATTTCGGAATCTACGCAGGAACTGGACGAGGAGAAGGCTGAGAAAGGGGAAGGAATGTGGATGAGGGAAAAGGAAGGGGGATGAGGGGGATGGAATGGAGATGAGGGAAAAGGAAGGGGGATGAGGGAAAAGGAAGGGAGGAAGGAGATGGAATGGGGATGAGGGAATAGGAAGGAAGAAAGGGGATGGTGTCACGACTCGAGGTTGAAATGTGTTTGTTGAAAGTAATTTATTGTAACCAGAGGGAGTGGGGCTTTAGGGGCTTTAAACTATTTGGTCTGCCTTTCAGTTCAGCGCAATGCTTTTGATTGTTTTGCACGTGGTTTGCTTGGCGTTCTCATGTTTTGGAATAGTTAATTACATTTTTGGATGGTTAATTAAGTAACTGAGAGCCTTGTGCACGTGCTGCACAGCTATTCGGATTTATCGCCGGGCTTTTCAGTTACTTTTCATGCTTTATGGTTTGTATTTCACCTATGCCGTTGATTAATTCAGTTGTTTCATGTTCAAAGTGAGTTTGTTCATTTTCTCGTGCCGGCCTTGTGATTCCCCTGTTTAGTAGGGATCGCGTCGTGGGCTCAGTCACTAGCCGCTCCGGATCGTAGGGTGAGTGTATGTGGTCTTTTGTACTCCTTCTGGGTCATTTATTTTTCTCTTCTTACGCCTCGTTAGTTGTATGGTAAACGAGAGAGAAATTAATATTTGTTTATTTCAGATCCTGGCTTGAGAGGTGTGGCTTTAGATTCTGGCCTGGGAGTATCTGGCCTGGGTTTGTGTGGTCTGGCCTGGGAATTTGTGGCCTGGCTTGAGGTTTTGTGATTTGGGCTGAGGAGGTGAAGGGTTTGTGATTTATGCGGTGAAGGTGAAGGTGTGAAGGATTGGTGATTCTTGCTACAGGGGTGAAGGGAGGAAGAGTTTGTGATTTGTGCAGGGGAGGTGAAGGGAGGAAGAGGTTGTGATTTGTGCAGGGGAGGTGAAGGGAGGAAGAGGTTGTGATTTGTGCAGAGGAGGTGAAGGGACGAAGAGGTTGTGATTCGTGCTGCAGAAGTGAAGGTGTGAAGAGTTTGTGATTTGTGCTGCGGCGGTGAAGGGGTGAAGAGTTTGTGATTTTGTGCTGGGGAGGTGAAGGGATGAATAGTTTGTGATTTATGCTGGTGAGGTGACGGGATGAAGAGTTTGTGATTCGTGCTGCAGAAGTGAAGGTGTGAAGAGTTTTGTGCTGCGGCGGTGGAGTGAAGGGTTTGTGCTGGGGAGGTGAAAGGGGGGAAGTTTGATTTGTGTTGTGAAGGAGGATTGTAGACTGGAAAGTCGGTGTTTGTAATTGTTTCATTTGACCCTCTAAATATAAAACCCTTTGTTATTCATTTATCTATGCTTGCGTGTTCTGTTTCGTGTACGTCTTTCCCCAAGTAGCCCAGGGGTAGGAAGTGCATTCCATATCACATGATCAAGAGTTTGTTACCAGCCACTACCACCTAACAGCTCTTGACAGATGGAATGGGGATGAGGGGGAAGGAATGGGGACGAGGGAAAAGGAAGGGGGAAAGGGGATGGAATGGGGATGAGGGAAAAGGAAGGGATAAATGGGGGGGGAAGGGATGAGGGAAAAGGAAGGGGGAAAGGGGATGGAATGGGGATGAGGGAAAAGGAACGGGGACGAGGGAAAAGGAAAGGGGAAAGGGGATGGAATTGGGATGAGGGAAAAGGGAGAAAGGGGATGGAATGGGGATGAGGGAAAAAGAAGGGGGATGAGGGAAAAGGAAGGGGGATGAGGGAAAAGGAAGGGGGATGAGGGAAAAGGAAGGGGGATGAGGGAAAAGGAAGGGGGATGAGGGAAAAGGAAGGGGGATGAGGGAAAAGGAAGGGGGATGAGGGAAAAGGAAGGGGGATGAGGGAAAAGGAAGGGGGATGAGGGAAACGGAAGGGGGATGAGGGAAACGGAAGGGGGATGAGGAAAACGGAAGGGAGATGAGGCAAACGGAAGGGGGATGAGGGAAAAGGAAGGGGGAAAGGGGATGGAATGGGGATGAGGGAAAAGGAATGGGGATGAGGGAAAAGGAAGGGGGAAAGGGGAAGGAATGGGGATGAGGGAAAAGGAAGGGGGAAAGGGGATGGAATGGGGATGAGGAAAAAGGAATGGGGATGAGGGAAAAGTGTCACGACTCGATAGTAAAATGTGTTCTTTAAATAAGTTATCGGGTGGGGCTTTGGGGCATTTAAACTGTTTGGTCCGTCTTTTAGTTCAGCGTTAGGCTTTTGATTGTTTTGCACGGGGTTTTCCGCTTGGCGTTATCAGGTTTTTTTGTTAATTACATTTTTGGATTGTTATTAAGATTAGGTGCCCTGTGCACGTGCTGCACGGCTGCGCTGTTGCATCGCCGGGCTTGGCCGTATTTGTGACTTGTTTTGCATGCTTTTCGTAAGGATTTCCTCGGGGCCGTTGATTAGTTCAGTTGCTTCATGTCCGGTGTGTTTTCGTTCATTTTTCTCGTGCCGGCCTGGTTTTTTTTCCCTATTTAGTTCAGTTAGCGTGGGGTCCCAGTCAGTTGTCACTCCGGATCGCAGGGTAAGTGGTTATGGTCTTTGGTTCTCCTTCTGTTTCTTTTAGGTTTTACCGCGTACGCGTCGGCGCTTGTGTGGTTAGCGTGGGTAAAATTACTATTACTTGTTGTTTTGTTTATTTCAGATCCTGGTGGGTAGGGTGGCGGTGGAGTTTGCGTTTTGGATTGTAGGAGTGAAGGGTTTGGGGTTTTGACGGTGCGGTGGAGTATTTGGTGATTGGTGAGGTAGGGTGAAGGTTTGGTGCTTTGTGATGGGAAAGTGAAGGTTTGATGAGTTGTGACGCGGAGGTGAAGTGTTTGTGACTGCGGAGGTGAAGTATTTTCCTTGGACTGTGGCGGTGAAGGATTTGGACTGTGAGGGGAAGGGGTTTGGTGATCTGGACTGAGGAGGGGAAGTGTGGTGACATTTGGACTATGAAGGGAAGGGCTGGTGGTTTGGTGATGTGAAGGGTTTGTGAGTTGTGCTGTGGAAGTGAAGAGTTGGTGATTTTTGGGGCTGTGAAGGTGAAGGGTTGGACTTTGAGTGGTGGCTGTGATTTTGAGTTGTGGAGGGGTTTTGGGTTGTGATTTTGTGTTGTGAAGGTGAAGGAGTGTGATTTGAGCTGTGAAGAGGAAGGGTTTATGATCGGTGCTGCGGATGGGAAGGCGTTGTGATTTGGATTGTGGAGGTGAAGTGTTTGGGGATTTGGACTGAAGGGGAAAGTGCTGTGTGATTTGGACTGTGGCGGTGGAGTTTGGGATTTGGACTGTGGAAGGGAAGTGCTGTGGGAGTTGAACTGTGGAGTGAAGGGTGTTGGGATTTGTGCGGCGGAAGGGAAGGGGTTTGGGATGTTTGCGGTGGAGATGTAGGGTTGCGAGTTGTATTGTGGATGGGAAGTCAGAGTGTGTAATCTGGTTCTTGTGTTCCTGTGTGTATTAAATCCTTTTGTTAGTCGTTTACCTATGCTTTCGTGTTCTATCTCGTGTACGTCTTTCCCCAAGTAGCCCAGGGGTAGGGAGTGATTTCCAGTTTACAGATCAAGAGTGTGAGTACCAGCCATCACCACCAACCAGCTCTTGACAAAAAGGAAGGGGGAAAGAGAAAGGAATGGGGATGAGGGAAAAGGAATGGAGATGATGGGGTTGGAATGGGAATGAGGGAAAAGGAATGGGGATGAGGGAAAAGGAAGGGGGAAAGGGGAAGGAATGGGGATGAGGGAAAAGGAATGGAGATGAGGGGGATGGAATGGGGATGAGGGAAAAGGAAGGGGGATGAGGGGGATGGAATGGGGATGAGGGAAAAGGAAGGGGGAAAGAGGATGGAATGGGGATGAGGGAAAAGGAATGGGGATGAGGGGAAGGAATGGGGACGAGGGAAAAGGAAGGGGGAAAGGGGATGGAATGGGGATGAGGGAAAAGGAAGGGATAAAGGGGGGGGGGAAGAGATGAGGGAAAAGGAAGGGGGAAAGGGGATGGAATGGGGATGAGGGAAAAGGAATGGGGACGAGGGAAAAGGAAAGGGGAAAGGGGATGGAATTGGGATGAGGGAAAAGGGAGAAAGGGGATGGAATGGGGATGAGGGAAAAGGAAGGGGGATGAGGGAAAAGGAAGGGGGATGAGGGAAAAGGAAGGGGGATGAGGGAAAAGGAAGGGGGATGAGGGAAAAGGAAGGGGGATGAGGGAAAAGGAAGGGGGATGAGGGAAAAGGAAGGGGGATGAGGAAAACGGAAGGGGGATGAGGGAAAAGGAAGGGGGAAAGGGGAGGAGAGGAAGAAGAATTACAAAGGAAAAGCAATTGAGTTCTACGAGGAAGTGATCGCGTGCGCTGGAGGAGTTATCACAAAGGCAGAGACTATACATGTATACACGCACACACGCACGCACTCACACACGTACACGTACACACACACACACACACACACACACACACACACACACACACACACACGGGGTATCATATAGACGTGTCTATGTATGAAATGTGAGTCTTGTAACTGGAGCTATGCATGGACAGGAAAGAGTGCAATGGACACGTGTGACGTACTCGTTCTTTAATCAAATGGCTTGTTTAAATGTCTAGGGGAAGAACTAAAGCACGCACCTTCATTCCTCCATTCAAACGCTAGATGGTAATTGTCTAATAATGAAGCAATGGCAAAACCAAAATCAATTCAAAGGAAGTAGTTTAATTTCAGAATGCATTTACCTGTTAAAGGCGAATGGGCGACAAGCGCCACAAAAATGCATAGAATGCAAGTAGAAGCAATCAATTCATTTCAACAAACTTGCAGCGAGACATGGAAAAACAAACAATGAAAAGAAAGATGTCTGCCCGAGCCGAGGTAATTAATTAAGTGTACTTAGCTGACCCTTTCGATGAAATCGTGAAGTTGGAGAAGCACGGACTTATACCCCGCGCCTATCGCGCCAGCACTGGGGTTGAAATTGGGGGAAGGGGGTCTGAGTGCACCGACATTGCAGCCGGTGACCCGGGAGGAAAATCACCACAGTCGATGAAAACAGTTGAACTTGGCATCCTTTCGTTCTCTCTCTCTCTCTCTCTGGCATTTCTTCCTCTGGGTCGTGCAGAGGGAACTTGTTCCTCCTTCACTCTTGCGTACAGACCGAAGTCACCAGCGAAGAGTTCCACCGCTCTTGCGTACAGACCGAAGTCACCAGCGAAGAGTTCCACCACTCTTGCGTACAGACCGAAGTCACCAGCGAAGAGTTCCACAGCTCTTGCGTACAGACCGAAGTCACCAGCGAAGAGTTCCACCACTCTTGCGTACAGACCGAAGTCACCAGCGAAGAGCAAAACACCTACACCAAGCAGGGCGCCGATGTCACTGCTCCGCTAAAAATAAATGATATGACGCCACGAGCATCCGGCGACACTCGTTTAAATGCCTTCACTGACGTCACCAAGTTCAGCCAGTCCAATCACCACTGTCCATCCCACTCCACTCTGACTGGTCAATTCACAAGTTGAAAGTCACAGGTTGGTCAGCGTTAAAACGCCAGTGGAGTCCACTACACTCGTAACACTTTCAAGTCCTTCACCTACACAGGGGTCAATTCTGTACTGACACCGGCTCAGGGCAATGGAAAAAACCACTAAAGCTACGGCTCAGCAGACGCATGCTAAACAGTCTAGTAATAATAATAAGCAGAAAGCATGGGAAATCACAGTTTCGCCACAACACGCAAATCACGTGCAGAGCAGTAAAAACTTGTCACGGAACTCGATGAAATTGAAATCTTTGGGCCGAAGTTTTCATTGCCAAGTAATGGGATAGCAAGCCGGGGTTGGATGTAGCTTTTTCTCGACAAGTTAGGCACAGGTAAGGAAGGAAGATCCAGAGGAGAGACGCTTTAAGCCTCATATCTACTTTCACTTCAATCCGAGTACAGCATACGATATATAATCGGTGTGGCAGTGTGTATGTTGAACGCTATAGCCATTTGCGTTTGCTTAAGACAATTTGCTTTTGTTTGGTCCTGTCGTCTGTGATTGTTGCTTTTCACATATATATTTCCAGAGAATAGCTAATTGCACATGGCTGTGCAAAGGATTAGGATAATGGACATATTTAACGTTTGAAAGAATAGATTGATGAACAGATGACGAGCCGAGGCGTAGTCAATACAAGAACCCCTGTTCGGTGAACCTGCTTGCTTTTTTCAAGCAGGACACGAGATCACCTGATAGTAATCTGTGTTGCGTTCGTATACAACGAATCACAGCTGCTGAAATTGAAGAAAGCTAATCGCGAACAATTGTAAGAAAATGCCCATAGCTTTAATACTATATAGGCACGCGCGCGTGTTGATGTGTGCTGCTCTTGTGACGAAGGAAACTCGATCGAGTGTCTTTGTTCAGCGCCACGTTTCACCTCGTGACTTGTAAAAGGCGGATGGCGAGAGACATCGGGAGTTCACCTGCTCTTACTCATACTAGCTCTATAGTGCTTTTCCTGCAAAGTGAGATACGTTGTAAAATTCCAATTATTCAGTCAGTTCTTCGTTCGAAAGAAAGAAAATTTCGCAGCCAGTCCCCAATTATGAGCCATAACGTAAATATGGGACGGGTGATTTACACTTTTAGTTTTGTAGTATAATTCGGGCAAAGTGTGCAGGTGTCAGAAACGTCGTTTTCTATCTTAAACATCCCTATCATAAGCGGAACTCCATTGCTGGGTTCAAGTTGCAGAAGTAGGACAACGTCTTACGGACACAGGATCTACGCGTTTTAGTGGGCAGAGTGGCGCCTGGCTGCGGAAGTCTTAACACCCCCCCGCCACACACACCCCTCTATCTCTCTCTCTCACCTCTCTCTCACTCTCTCTAGTCTCACACTCTCTCACTCACTCTCTCCCTCTCACTCACTCTCTCTCTCTCTCTCTCACACACACACACACACACTCTGTCTCACTCTCTCTCTCTCTCTCACTCACTCTCTCTCTCACTCACTCTCTCTCTCTCACACACACACACACACACTCTGTCTCACTCTTACTCACTCTCGCTCACTCTCTCTCACTCTTTCACCCTCTCTCTCTCGATTTCTCTCTCTATCTCTCACCCTCTCTCTCGATTTCTCTCTCTATCTCTCTCTCACTCTCTCCTCTCTCTCTCCCTCTCCTCTCACTCTCTCTCTCTCACCCTCTCTCTCACTCTCACTCTCTCACACATATACGTGTTGAAGAATAGGGAAAAACGGGGCAATAAGCCCCAGGGGGCAATAGTTACCACTTCTATGAAAAAAGTTTAACATTATTTCAGTTTTCGTTCTTTTATTTCCAGAATGCGTTGCAACCAATCAAAATTAGTTTCTCTCGAAAACGATGTATGGTTTTGACCCGGTCGGAAATAGGTCAGTCACAGTGCGAGCTTTTTTGACACCACTCTTTTGATGCTATGTTGAAAGTCCGAAAAAACTTTGCCTCTTAGACCTCACTCTCATCTAATTTTGATGTGCACTTCATGATCAACAAGGAACACGAGCATTGCATCAGTGCTTTCCTAAACCACCAAGGCAAGTACACATCATTAATTTCATGATGTTTCATGTTAAACTTCCTGTATTATGCACTGCTTTAGAGAGAAAATTTGGCAGATAAGGAACTGTTGCTTTTTCGGTGACGATTTTTATTCCTCCATAAAAAATGTCATTGAAGTTTGTTCATTATGATAAGTCTGATGCTATTTCAGCACAGACAGTTAAAACTTCCGGACCCTTTATTAATCTTGAAAGAGAAATGCAAAGCCCATGAGAGTCAATCAAAATGCGGTGGGGCTTAATGCCCCACATTTTAGCGTTTTGTTTCTAAAATGACATTTTTGAAAGTCAACATGACAAAATTGGACGCATGAAATACACACACACCTCTACTCTAAATTACCATGTGTTTCTTTTTTCTGCTCCATACACTTATCCTGAAAATGTCTGTTAAAGGCTAGTTGGTACGTGTTTCTCTTCAATTTTCTATACCTGATTCTGTAGCATTATGTCAAGAAAACAGCAGTTTCTGCCATAAGTACATACACCAATCAGAAGAAATAAATGGAAACCATACACTTTGTTTGATGAATGGTATCACACGAAGCTTGTTGGATTGCTTTGAGCTGTCAGAGGCTGCCAATAAGGCAGCAGGGCTGCATCATGTCATTTTGGACCTTGCTTCTGTGCATTGGCAGACAAATTTACAGTAAAATTTAAATAATTTTTTTCCTCCTGTGTGATTCTATGCATTTGTGAGTTATTTTATACGTTTTAGAAGAGATAAATCTTACCAAAATATGTATTTTATGTTGGGGCCTAATGCCCCGACCGCGTGGGGCTTATGCCCCGAGAACATGAAATCCACTGTAATAAAATTTATTTTTAAACATTTCGTTTCGAGTTTACCAAAGAAAGTCAGTATGTTTCACTGGATATTAGTGTCCTCAATTTGTTTACTCTGTTTAACTTGATGTAACTTTTAACAGAACATAATAATTGCCGATATTTAAAAAGGGGATGCCTAAAGTCCCGCTTTCCCCTAAGCATGACCATGAGCCATGCTACTACAAAGTTTCAGTTTCACACCGACATTTAGCGCAGTTTCATGAGACATTACACGCATTTATTTTGTTACGCCACAGATACTGTAAAGCATGCTTATCGCATCTGGCACGTTCCTGATTGCACTCATTGCGTCTTGTAATACAGACACGATGGCGGACACTACAACGGATGTGACAACAGAAGTGGGGCGACCTGCTTCGAGCAGCACTGTGGGCCAAGTCTCCGACCCCCTGCCCACCCCTAACCCCCCTGAGGGTGAGGCGGCCCTCACTGGAGAACCCCTAGGGTCGGGTGTGGAGGCCACTACTCTGGAAGATGGCCCCGAAGTGAGGCGTGACGCCACAACACCAGTTGTTGCTGAGGACCCGGATGCTCCAGTGACGCAACAAGTTGACAGTGACGTGCCGGGGGAGGAGAACGATGACGCTGTCATGGAGACGCGTCCAGTGCCCCCTGGTGACATAGATGGTACGTGCGCGGCCTTAATGTTTTCATTAGAGATAGCCTCCCCTAATTCATGTCGGAGACTGGGTAACCACAGCAGGGCTATGGAAAGTGGGGTAGGACGGACAGTGGGAAAGGTATCTGCCAGCGTGCGTGCGTGCGTGCGTGCGTGCGTGTGTGTGTGTGTGTGTGTCTGTGTCTGTGTGAGTCTGTCTGTGTGTGTGTGTGTGTGTGTGTGTGTGTGTGTGTGTGTGTGTGTGTGTGTGTGTGTGTGTGTGTGTGTGTGTGTGTGTGTGAGTCTGTTTGTGTGTGTGTGTGTGTGTGTGTGTGTGTGTGTGTGTGTGTGTGTGTGTGTGTGTACTTATTTGTTTGTTTGTGCTTGTGTGCCTGCGTGCGTGTAAATGCAAACAAAAATAGAGGATGCAAGCGTTGAGAGAAGGACTCTTCAAACCTGAAACCTTACACTCGTATTCCCCTTCTTTGATCTGCTCCTACTCCTAATCTTCGCCTCTGTCTGCCTGCCTGCCTGCCTGCCTGCTTGCTTACCTGCCTGCCTGCCTGCTTACCTGCCTGCCTGCCTGCCTGCATGCATGCATGCATGCCTGCCTGCCTGCATGTCTGTCTGTCTGTCTGCCTGCCTGCCTGCCTGCCTGCCTGCCTGCCTGCCTGCCTGTCTGCCTGTCTATCTGTCTGTCTGCCTGTCTGTCTGTCTGTCTGTCTGTCTGTCTGTCTGTCTGTCTGTCTGTCTGTCTGTCTGCCTCCCTACCTGCCTGCCTGCCTGCGTGCCAGCCTGCCTTCCTGGCCATATGTCCTTTTGTCTGTATCTGTCTGTCTGCCTGCCTGCCTGCGTGCCTGCCTGCCTGCCTGTCTGCATGCCCGCCTGCCTGCGTGCCTGCCTGCCTGCATGCCTGCCTGCCCATAATGTCCTTTTGTCTGTGTCTGCCTGCCTGCCTGCCTGCCTGCCTGCCTGCCTGCCTGCATGCATGCATGCATGCCTGCCTGCCTGCGTGCCTGCCTGCCCGCCCGCCCATATGTCCTTTTGTCTGTGTCTGTCTGTCTGTCTGTCTGTCTCTCCTTCCCGCCCGCCCACCCGCCCGTCTGTCCGTCCGTCCGTCAGTCCGTCTTTGTCTGTCTGTCTCTGTCTCTGTCTCTGTCTGTTGTCCGTCCGTCCGTCCGTCCGTCCGTCCCTCCCTCCGTCCCTCTCTCTCTCTCTCTCTCTCTCTCTCTCTCTCTCTCTCTCTCTCTCTCTCTCTCTCTCTCTCTCTCTCTCTCTCTCTCTCTCTCTCCCATCTTCCACCCCACCCCTCTTCTCCCCCTTTCCCCACTTCCTCTGAGAAGCATTTATCTACGCTCTCACGTCACTGCTTGTTATCTAATACCGTATCGTGCAGGTTATGCAATCCTTTCCTGCCGAAGAAAATTACTCTGATAACAGATTATACTGAGTCGAAACAGCGCAATATAACATTTACATTCACATGAAGAAAAGTGATTGCGTCACGTTAAGTTTGCCATCGGCAGGTAGGTCGATTGTTGACATGTGATCGATGGGCAGTCAGTTATGCAAAGTCGAATTATAGTCAACGTGCAGGTGTGTCCTGTCTTTATACTCCGCGACGTTCTACGTCGCAATGAAATGTCACAGATGACACTTGTTTATTTCCCCTATAATTTAGTATAAACACTAATTGTCCAAATATCTCTGCAAGGTTGAGGATTCCAAATGAATGAATGATAAAGTGAATGAATGACAGAATGAACGCACGAACGAACGGAGTTTTACAGCGTGTCGGCTTTAGTCGGTTATTCAAGACCAGTAACAATAAAATTTAATCTGTAGGCCTACTGCTGGTTGGAATAAGAGCAAGTTTGAAGGGATGGGAAGTTCCTGTAAATACTTTTTGTCTTTTTTTGCTTTGGCCCGTCGTAGACGTTGAAGCACAGCTAACGACACAGGGTAGAAGCCAGTATTACATCCCACATCCTATAAATAAACCTGGTTGGAATAGGAGCAAAGATTATAGGTTACACAAAGATAGCTCATGCCGAGCTTTTGCTCTTCAAAGTTACAAGACGCTGCACCTAGCGGCGAGAGTAGGGGTGAATCAAGGAAAGTGTACTCACACCGCTTAGTGACAAGACGGCGAAGAAAGCTGCCTGCTGATTGGAGGATTCTATTCAGAGAACCAATCAGAGGACTGCTTTCGTGTAGATATGGCGTAGATGTCTACGCTTTAGACAACTCAATGGCGGCAGCTCTCTCCAGTTCGCGCAGAAAAAGCTTTATTTTGAGATACTAGAAACCCATCCGAAGAAAATGTAAGCCATGAACAGCATTAATTTATCAAAGCTGTATGTTGAATGCATCAAAAGGTATTGAAAGGTCCTACTTTTTAACAATCGAAATGCAGGTCACAGGGCAACGCTTGATCGTAAATCTAATTCTTTGCGGAAGCGGCAACTGAATTCACTTAATCGAATGATTTTCTGTCCGCAAATCACCTTCTTGACAGGTATGTATTGCTTTGCATTTCCAAAAGATATTCCACAGGGGTGTATACGTTGATAAACAAGCTTGCATTCTTAGATAATAATGAAAAATAGATCGTTCCCATTCAAACCCATACCATGTAGATCTAGGTCGAGTTGGATTTCACAACGCCTGCTACAAAAAAAAAGCCAAAACACCCCCATTATTGCAACAAATCATTTTATTACACATTACACAGTAAATTTATTCACAAACATGATCGGAACACATCAGAAACCGTCGATAAACAGGAAGTTTTACATGTCGCTAAGGCTGAAATGGTCGTTGTCACATACATTTGGGGACAGAGTACTCGGAGTACTCTGTCCCCGGGGACAGAGTACTCGGTCTTTGAAATCTCGTCCTTACAGTCACGTGACATACCCGCTGCGGCCGATCGGCGATTAGAGTAAAAGTGTCCGAGAGAAACCCATTCTCCCCTACCAGCACTGTAACATGCGTGTCCTTTATGCGTCCTTTACGGACCATGCATGCCTCCCTGTAGGCTGGCACTGTATTCAAATAGTTCAACAAATCTTGTCCCATTCGAACGTCGACCGCCATTTTGCCGAGATTTTAAAGACCGAGTACTCTGTCCCCGTGGACAGAGTACTCCGAGTACTCTGTCCCCAAATGTATGTGACAACGACCATTTCAGCGTCGCTAAGAGGTGTGATTACCTTTCCTTGATTCACCAATAGCTCTAGCCGCTTGGGGCACAACGCGTCTCGATCCTCACAACAATGAGCTAATGAACTATCTTTGTGTAACCTATAATCTTTGATAGGAGCAAGTCGAGTCTCGCTTTCCCCAGTAGATCGCCTTACACGTACATACGTACTGTGTAGGGAGACGCTGTGGGTCAATTCTTATCCCCAACCTACAAAGTGCTTCATAGACCAGCATGTGAGGCATGAATCAATTTGAAAATGCGGTACGCCTAAAACATCGGTATGTAAATCAGTATTTAAATCGGGATGTGCCCGCGCGCGCGCGCGTGTGTGTGCCCGGCCGGGCGGGGGGCGGGCGGGCGGGTGGACGGACGGACATACAGACGGACATTGAGAGGGTAAAACACGAATATATTTACTATCCACTCACCCATGAAACTCACTCGCACAGAAACACACACACACACACACACACACACACACACACACACACACACACACACACACACACACACACACACACACACACACACACACACGCTCATGTACACATATGCCTTTGGAAAGGCATAGTGACTCTTCAGGGATATGTCGACGGATACGGGAGGGCGTTCTGTTAACCCGAGTCAGTAGTGACTTTGGCGCAGTTCGCAATGAATGCGTAATAGACTTGACCCTTCGCATTACAGCATTTCGCCAAAAATGTTTCGCTCCGGATACTTTTTCTCTCCACTTTTTACAGAAATCATTCAGATGTTAAAACTTGTTTCCATTTAAACACAAACATTTTATTTTATCGAATAAACGCTTGTTTATTGCCTCAACAAGCATAATTTATGAGTTTTGTGTGAAATAGTCTCAGAACTACTTTAACGGCGTATGTCAGGGAGCAGAGTACGTGCTATCTCACAAGCCTCTCGTGTGACCTCCTTATGAATATTCCGGACGGGACTCTTTCGCCGGCAGGCGAAGTCTCTAGTGGACTAGAATGACGGGAGGCTGTACCTAAAACAATTTTACATGTCCATTGCTCACTACTGACCTCAGCCTGGAGAGAATAGACACGCAACATATAACTAACAGCTGACGCTTCGAGCTAGCACTGTCTTTTCAACACATGCTGCATCCCTCTTCCTCCCTCCCGATCTCATTGAATTGAACTCTGACCTCTACCTACAGCTTTGTGCCAATCACGTGAGGCCGCGGGGCGGACGTTTCCCGACTCCAGGGCGCATAATGGGTACTTCCGCTGCGGACCGGAAGGGCTGGAGAGGCTGACATGCGCAGAAATGTTCCACCCAGAGACCGGAGAATGCGGGCCCTACTGCAGGCTGCAGGAGACGGGCTTCAGACCCCTAAACTGTTCTCACTTCCTCCTGTGTCTGCTTGGTCAGGCTCTCCCACTCACCTGTCCACTTGGCCAGACCTTCCACGAGGTCAGCATGACCTGCATGCCCTCACCACCAGAAAACTGTCCTTGACGTCTCAACTGTGGGTTGGGACCCACATGTTGGTGCTAAGTCCCTGTGTGAAACTGACACCTTAAACGACGTCTGCCAAAGCTCTCTCAAGTAGCTTCTTGGTTGTGGAGGTAGACCAGCAAAGCCTATTGATAATAGACGTCTGCTGTTGGTGTATAAGTATCGTTGTTGCGATACGCCTGACAGATGGCTTCATACTAGACAGATGCATTACATGATTAAGTAGTGAAGCATACTTTGCTGCACTGGGATGGGACGTACTTTACTGAAGATATGGACACAGGGAGAGTTCTGAAGAAGGCATACAATAGCTTTAGAACAAAGGCGTGTGTGCATGTACATCGTGAGTCGTAACATCATTACACTACAGCGAGAATTATAACTATTGAACTTGCCTGGATTTAAAACCAGAGAACGAACCGATAAGCATGCAGTTACTAAGTTTTCTCGTCTCAATAAAAGTATGCAAATTTGAACGTGTTCGAAATTCGGATTTCTTGTATCATTTGCCAGAGCTCACAACACTGCGACAGACAAAAGTGTTTCATATAGTGCATTGAAATTATCTTTCAACATCTCCATTCATTCACACAGAATATGCGCACAATGATCAAGTGCACTTGTTTTCTGTACCAGTGAAGATGTCAGACTTTTCTCAGCACTGTAGGTAATCATAACTAGATGGCAATGCTCTCTTAGCTTGCTGCTTAGCTCCATCGTTGATTTAGAATCATCAAGGATGAAATTATCTTAGGCTTGGCTGACGTATGTTCAGAGAGCTTTATTAGTTGAGCAAAAGTGAAAAATTTACCATACATCAATTCAAATTACAACATTCGGAATCTTAATGTCCCAGCAACTTGTGGTCTTCGTGAGAAAGTCTTTGTTGCCGTCGACATCATCGTGGTGGTGGTCGTCATCATCATCATCATTTTCTCCTTCCCCCTTCCTTTTTCTTCCTCCTCCTGTTCATTTTTTCCTCCCACCTCTTCGTCTTCGTCCTACCCCTCCTCCCTCTCGTCCTCCTTCGTATTTCTGTTCCTTTCCGCCCACCACCACATCCTCTTCAACAGTTCTGTTTCAAGTATGACGGAATATGTGTTCCGCCCAATGAACCACGTAACGGCTTTGTAGATCCATTCTAGAATCGTGGAGTCGAAGACAAGTAACTATAGTAAGGCTGTGGAAGTGAGCCGGGTCCGAGCGACTGAAGCAATTCCGTGGCGGCGCCACTACAATTACAGTACAATCTATTGCTACAGTCGAGACCGGATGTAAGAAAGTCGTCGGGACCCAATTTTTGTCTTTCATACATCCGGTCTTTACTAAATCCGGTTAACCGGATGTATGAAAATATTGAGGATCGACTTTCATACATCCGGCCACGCATCTTTTACTTGATAAAAGTTTTTTTTCATATCATTTTTGTTTTTATTTGGGGTTTTTTAATGTTTAAATGTTTTGATACATATCCTAGTTAGAAGAAAAGGTTTGTGAATAACAAGTGGAAAGTACACGTACTTACATACACACAATCAGGACAACCGGGAGAAAGAGCAACTGTTTGTGTAAGGAACTGTTCTGATTTGCATGTACCGTGCACTCTTTGCCCCCCTCTTTCTCTCTGTATATGAGTGCGCGCGTACGTGCGTCCGTGTGTTTGTGTGTGGCACAACTGTATTGTGTGTGTTCCCTCCAGAACCCTTTTGCGCTTTTGACGATGTTTTTGGTCGTGAAAGCTTTGTAAGGACCGTTGGCGTAGCAAATAAAAATTTCTGATTTCTCTCTCTCTCTGTCTCTCTCTCTCTCTCTCTCTCTCTCTCTCTCTCTCTCTCTCTCTCTCTCTCTCTCCAAAACGCACACATTTATAGCACACACACGCGCGCGCGCACTGGATACAAA
Source organism: Theodoxus fluviatilis (assembly GCA_034096865.1). Lineage (NCBI taxonomy): Eukaryota > Metazoa > Mollusca > Gastropoda > Cycloneritida > Neritidae > Theodoxus > Theodoxus fluviatilis. The sequence goes on along the minus strand of JAWQFJ010001510.1, from coordinate 52,463 downwards.
AAAGCGAGTTAAACTTAAAACCAGTTTAATGGATAAAAACAACAACAACATAAAAAACAACAACTGAGTCACACCCACGACCAATGCCTCTGGTTTTTATTGTACAAAAAATGCCTTCCTGGGCTATTATGGCTCTTCAGTCATGACAAATTTATAACAGGTTAAAATGAATGAATAGACAAACGAAACAGATTATTAATGAAGTTAAATATAAAATCTGTTTAATGGATAAAATCAACAACAACAACATGATCATAAAAACAACATAACATAATACAACAACATAAAATACAACAACATAAAAAGAACATAAAAAGATAACAACTGATTCACATCCATGACCAATGTCTCTGGTTATAAATGTAACCAAAACGCCTTCTGGGCTGTTATGGGTTTTCGTGACGAATTTATAACATGTTAAAGAAATGACTGAATGGACAAAAAATTAAACAGATTAACTCATTTACCAGCTATAGAATCTGGGATAAAAATCAGTTAGTGGGGAAGTTTTCAGGGCATCCTCATTTAGACTACCTTTGTGGACACCACCCGCTCAAATTGGCCACAGACATTTCGGAGGTAAATGTTCTCCTCGGACCTGTCTACCCCCTTCATCTTGAAAAGGGGTGGGTGTGGCAGCCATCTCCGCGAGCATTCGGAAGTGGCTGTGTACACCACAATGGTGGTATGAAGGAGGGTGGCAGCCGCGAATATCTCTACATCCGACCCCCATAAACGGGGTCGGAGGGTGTTGTGAGCGAGATAATCACCTACATCTCCATCCACGTATGCAGAGAAAGCCTGTGATTCCTGCATATGATGTTGATTATTTTTTCTCGGACAACCATGTGCTCGGCCTGGCTACCACATAAGTCAAGGCTTATGGCACGGTGCAGGCAGTTCCCATCCCCTACAATGTGGTTTAACTCCGAAGGGACCCCAAGATCTTGGGTTGGACACCGTTCGGGCAAAAACAAAAGGCCCGAAAGGCCCAATCTTGCACACTGGCAAACCCTTCATTCCACATTAGTGGGGTGAAAGGCTAGCGGCTGCCCCTTGTGTGCACCACAAAATTTTACTTCTCCTTCTTCCCCGTCTTCGAGTTTTCTTTTCTTTCCGCTACAACTGCCCCGGTCTCCGCCCTTTCTTACCCGCTCCCTCTCCTCTCTTCCCAAGTCCCTCTCACTTCCTTCGCTTTCCCATGTCCTTCCAAACTCCTTTCTCCTCCCCCCTGTGTCTCCCGTCTCATCCCAAGTCCCTCTTTCTCCACTCTCCTTTCCCCTCTCTCTCGTCCGCTCTCCTCTCACGCAACTCCCTTCTCCCTCTCCTCCTATTCCACTGTCTGTTTCAAAAAAGTCTTACACCCGTGTTTGCTTTCCAAAGTCATCCCAAGTCCCTCTTTCTCCTGTCTGTTTCCCACTCTGTCTCGTCTCCTCTCTTTCCATGCCCCTTCCACCTTGCCTTCCACTCATGCCACTTCCTCCTCCCTCTCCTCCCAGGGCACTTCCTTCTTCCTCTCCTCCAAGGGCATTTCCTCCTTCCTCTCCTCCCAGGGCACTTTCTTCTTCCTCTCCTCCAAGGGCACTTCCTCCTTCCTCTCCTCCCAGGGCACTTCCTCCTCCCCTTCCACTCCCGCCACTTCCTCCTCCCATGCCACTTCCTTCTCCTCCTCCCATGCCACTTCCTCCTCCCTCTCCTCCCACGGAACTTCCTTCTTCCTCTCTTCCAATGCCACTGTCTCTTTAAAAAAAAAAATCTGAAACACGTGTGTCGAGTTATCTAATAGGCTAGAAATAGGTTCATCCTCAGAGAGACGACATAGTCGCCCTCGAGGGGAGAGACCCTTAGATAAATGATGAGTTTACAACCTAAACTCAACCACCACTCCTTGGGGGGACACCACAAACATCAAGCATGCCAAACCACATGTGAATAAAGACCACTGAATCAGGGAATAAATAAACAAATTAAAGTTTATTCACAATCACATTGACAAATAATAAAAGAATGCTCTCGCAAGAGCATAGCGATCCCCCAAACCACAACTTGGGATCAAAACACCCACGCAAGGGAGACAATCCCGTCACCCTGTAATGATGGGGAAACCACTCCCTTCTTTCTCCCATCATTTCCACAGAAACTGAAATAAATTCAGCAATACCAAAGTCCAGAAATCCACAACTAGAGAGAAAGCTGCTCCCTCGTAGTCTCTATTCACTATGGGCTGGATTACATCCCTCTCCCAAAGGAACATTTACCACCAAAGTTCATAACCACTATTCGCTATGGGCTGGATTACATCCCTCTCCCAAAGGAACAATTACCACCAAAAATTCACAACCGTTATTCGCTATGGGCTGGATTACATCCCTCTCCCAAAGGAACAATTTGTGTAGCCGCAGTCGCCAGCCACCCGCTCTCCCTTACACAACAGCGCGCGCGGCAGGCGCGGCATTCCAGGGAACCCCCTTCCCCTCCTCGGCTTCCCCCACTTCCGATAGTGGTGACGCCACTACCTGAGCGGCAGGCAGCCAAAAATATAAACAAGGCAGATTCACTCCACTCCGCTCTCACCAGCGCAAGCGTCCTCCGCACAGCAGCTCGCACGAAAAGCACACACACGTGCAACCGTCCCACATCAAATACAACAACGAATGTGGAGACTAAAGAACAGGAAAGAACCAATCTTACTTTTGCGTCACCGAAGGTACACTTTACCCCACCCAGCGTACTCTGATCCACACGTGGCTCTTCCCAGGCTCACGCGATCAGAAACACATAGTGATGAACACAAACCAATCTCACAGAAAGCTATCCCAGAGTTACCCAACTCACTTCCCCCCCTTTCCAGTCCGTCTGAAAAAGAAGACATTGTTCCCCAAACACTGAACAAGTTACTGTACTCAACACAGTTCACCTCGGAAGTCTCAATGAAAGCTCTCATGACCCGACGCGCACCCGGCGTCACCCGGTGTCCAGACAAAATAGACCCCTTCCCGTGAATTAAGTCCTTTTCCCCTCTTGTCTATCGTGAGATTTTCCCCTGACTTGCAAGCACCACGCCCAATTCCCCAAGTCAGTAACAGCTTAGAAAACGATTCTAGACTTCGGCAGAAATACCACAGTCATCAGAGCTGGAGCGCTATATATCGTCCTACACAAGAACCAGTTTATAAATCGCTCCCCTCTCGTCACATATTCGCCTGTGACAATACAGCTGCGCTACGACACCGCTCCCAAACGAATGTTCACGCTAGCAATTCTCCCCTCCCCCTTCTCTGCCTCTGACCCAAGTCTCTCCCGTTTCTTTACCCGTAGAAACAATTCCCACACACTCACGACGTCGCTCCGGCCTCGCGCCCCAGGTCTCTCGCAGCCAGCGCAGCATTCCCTCGGAGGCGTCAGGAAACCTCGAGCTCCACCGCGTGGACTCGATGGGACCAGTACTGCAAGGCTCCATCACGAGACGTAGCACTTGTGGAATCACGTAGACACGAAGGTAGACCAGTAGACACATGGACGCGATAGACAGCCGGGCAAGCAGCAAGGTAGCCCAGCGGTTGAGCGGCCCAGAACCCAAGCAGCCCAACGACCGAGCAGCAAACCGGCAAATCAGTTCGACCATCCATTTCCTATCCCAGCAATTTCAGCCTGAAACACACAATTGTTTTGCCCCCATGAGAAATTACTCTTTCCCCTTTTAAATTTACTCGAGCGAGATTCAATATCTCAGCGACGCGTTTAACCCAGACGCCCCAGTTAAACCGCTTACCCATTTCCAACAAGAAAGATTTAATTTACATTCATTTACCCATAAAAATAAAACTGATAAATCATTCCCCACAGATTTATTTCAGACTTTAGAGATACGAATCGCCCACGCCCAAACGGATGACCCAATTCCCGCTCAGATTGAACAATCAAATACCCCACGTGGCAAAAAAAGCAAAAAAAATGGCGGAAACAGTGATATTTACCCCAAGCCAGGCCGTGGTTCGGTCTACAAGACTTCGTCCTAGTCGCCCATTCTCATGTGCTCAACTACCAGCCTGAGTTGGCACAGAGAAATTCCACCAGAGGCCCGCCGCCTCGGCCCGCCACCCATGGCGGTTCGCGGTCAGCGAGAGCCCCTCGCTCCGCTACCGTCTCGTCCCAGCGACGAGTAAGATCTGCCCAGATCAACACCACCCAGCTCAGGCGTCCCTCCTCCCACGTGACTGTCCACCAATCACTAATGAGGAATTTCCCGCCTTCATCACCTTCCCCAATCACCACTTGACAAAACCTGGCGGGCTATCAGCCCCCCCTTGCGAGAGATCGAGTGAACCCCGCAGATTTAACTCATACCCCCTCCGAAGACCCCCTAGGTTCCCCTCCGGAGTGGTGCGAAGACACTCCCGCCATATGACAGCCACGCCCACGGCGACAAACGCATGAGCGTAAACACGGAGAAGATTTATTTTCTTTTTACACTATCTATTTACACCAGAGGTGAATAACCCACATCACCCTTTATTGTCGCTCATCATGCGACAACGTGTCTTTTTTTTGGAATCCTCAATGTGGCGTAAGAGCATCTCTTTGGACCCATTGAAGCACTTGATCAGTTCCGTCTTTCCTGTCAGCATACAAAAGTTGCTTATGACCGTTGCGGACGCCATAGCCTCTCTTGATGACACCTGGGGCAATTCTTCGTCTTCTTCCTCTGAAGATGCATCGGAATCTGGGATTCTGGAAGTGCACGGTTCTGCTGCTACATCCGGTGCAGCTGTTGGATCCTCGGTGAGCACTTCCTCATCAACAATGAAGTAATCAGATGGGGGGACGTTCCACTCCTGAAACAGGCGAGAAAGGAGCGGCTCCACTTCCTGCAGGTCTTTCTCAAGGCAGGGCTCTGAATCTGATGTTGTCTGGTCATCTGAGAAATGACGGAAGCCAGCGTTGCGAAAGCAGTGTGCAATGGTGTCTGTAGTGACCTTTTCCCATGACTGCGTCGATATGTGTATGGCATCAAGAAGAGTTGGCTGGTAGGTACCTCCTCCGCCCTCAGTGCAGGCGAGATGGTTCAAACACATGGACCTCCTGTACTTCACTTTGAAATTGTGAATGATGCTCGCATCAAGGGGCTGGAGTTTCGATGTCGCATTTGGCGGAAGGAACAGTACCTCGACTGCACGGAGATCAGGCAATTTGTGACTGGAACAGTTGTCCATCACGAGTAGGATCTTCCTATTTTGCCTTTCCATGTCTCTGTCAAACTGAATTAGCCAGGGTTCGAAGATTTCGTTTGTCATCCAAGCAGATGCGTTGCTGTCATATTGCACAGGCAAACCTTTCTTGACGTGTTTGAGGCATCTCGGATTCGCGTATTTGCCAATAAAGATTGGCTGACGCTTGTCTTCACACACACACACACACACACACACACACACACACACACACACACACACACACACACACACACACACACACACACACACACACACACACAGAGTCATTAACCCATTCACTCACACACACACACACACACACACACACACACACACACACACACACACACGCACGCACACACATACACACACACACACACACACACATTTTACTCAACTGTAGATATCTGAAGTTTCAGCAACTGTAACAATTGAATTTTCGGTAAATATGTGGATTTCGTTCGTGCGTTCATTCTGTCATTCATTCACTTTATCATTCATTCATTTGGAATCTTCAACCTTGCAGAGATATTTGGACAATTAGTGTTTATACTAAATTATAGGGGAAATAAACAAGTGTCATCTGTGACATTTCATTGCGACGTAGAACGTCGCGGAGTATAAAGACAGGACACACCTGCACGTTGACTATAATTCGACTTTGCATAACTGACTGCCCATCGATCACATGTCAACAATCGACCTACCTGCCGATGGCAAACTTAACGTGACGCAATCACTTTTCTTCATGTGAATGTAAATGTTATATTGCGCTGTTTCGACTCAGTATAATCTGTTATCAGAGTAATTTTCTTCGGCAGGAAAGGATTGCATAACATGCACGATACGGTATTAGATAACAAGCAGTGACGTGAGAGCGTAGATAAATGCTTCTCAGAGGAAGTGGGGAAAGGGGGAGAAGAGGGGTGGGGTGGAAGATGGGAGAGAGAGAGAGAGAGAGAGAGAGAGAGAGAGAGAGAGAGAGAGAGAGAGAGAGAGAGAGAGGGACGGAGGGAGGGACGGACGGACGGACGGACGGACGGACAACAGACAGAGACAGAGACAGAGACAGACAGACAAAGACGGACTGACGGACGGACGGACAGACGGGCGGGTGGGCGGGCGGGAAGGAGAGACAGACAGACAGACAGACAGACACAGACAAAAGGACATATGGGCGGGCGGGCAGGCAGGCACGCAGGCAGGCAGGCATGCATGCATGCATGCAGGCAGGCAGGCAGGCAGGCAGGCAGGCAGGCAGGCAGACACAGACAAAAGGACATTATGGGCAGGCAGGCATGCAGGCAGGCAGGCACGCAGGCAGGCGGGCATGCAGACAGGCAGGCAGGCAGGCACGCAGGCAGGCAGGCAGACAGACAGATACAGACAAAAGGAAAATTCTAAGTACAGTATAGACCGGATGTATAAAACACCGGATGTATGAAAGTCTGGATGTATGAAAGGGGCAGGCAGGGTCCTGGCAGAAGCTACTCTTTGTTATTACTTAGAATTTTCCGGTTGTATGAAAATCGTATGTATAAAAGTCCGGTTGTATGAAAGCAAATCTCTGGTCCAGAGCAGCACAAATGTGTTGTTGCAAGACCGGTTGTAAGAACACGAAAGTAGACCCAAGTCACCAAAGTGTGGTGAGAGTAATTTCCCTTCCATAGCGACTCGAACTTGCAAAATGGCGGACCCGCACAGCAAAGCGAAAGTTACAGGCAAAAGTAGAGTGTTGACATTGTCTGAGCGCCTTAAAATCATAAAGGCAGGAGAGGACAGTCCACACAAATCCCGAACACAGATGGCCTTTGATTTAGGGGGTCAATCCACCGGAATCCACCGGAATCAAGCGTGGATTCCGTGGATTTCAGTAAATAAAGAATTAAATACCCAAATCCGCCGATTTCGGTATTTATTTACCGGAATACAGTGGATTTCGGTATTTACAATCTAAACATCGAAATCCGCGGATTAAAAAAGATCATATTTCCGAAATCCAAATGGATTTCGTGGCGATTTCGGACATTAATTCTTTATTTCCCGAAATCCACATATTTACCGAAAATTCAATTGTTACAGTTGCTGAAACTTCAGATATCTACAGTTGAGTAAAATGTGTGTGTGTGTGTGTGTATGTGTGTGCGTGCGTGTGTGTGTGTGTGTGTGTGTGTGTGTGTGTGTGTGTGAGTGAATGGGTTAATGACTCTGTGTGTGTGTGTGTGTGTGTGTGTGTGTGTGTGTGTGTGTGTGTGTGTGTGTGTGTGTGTGTGTGTGTGTGTGTGAAGACAAGCGTCAGCCAATCTTTATTGGCAAATACGCGAATCCGAGATGCCTCAAACACGTCAAGAAAGGTTTGCCTGTGCAATATGACAGCAACGCATCTGCTTGGATGACAAACGAAATCTTCGAACCCTGGCTAATTCAGTTTGACAGAGACATGGAAAGGCAAAATAGGAAGATCCTACTCGTGATGGACAACTGTTCCAGTCACAAATTGCCTGATCTCCGTGCAGTCGAGGTACTGTTCCTTCCGCCAAATGCGACATCCAAACTCCAGCCCCTTGATGCGAGCATCATTCACAATTTCAAAGTGAAGTACAGGAGGTCCATGTGTTTGAACCATCTCGCCTGCACTGAGGGCGGAGGAGGTACTTACCAGCCAACTCTTCTTGATGCCATACACATATCGACGCAGTCATGGGAAAAGGTCACTACAGACACCATTGCACACTGCTTTCGCAACGCTGGCTTCCGTCATTTCTCAGATGACCAGACAGCATCAGATTCAGAGCCCTGCCTTGAGAAAGACCTGCAGGAAGTGGAGCCGCTCCTTTCTCGCCTGTTTCAGAAGTGGAACGTCCCCCCATCTGATTACTTCATTGTTGATGAGGAAGTGCTCACCGAGGATCCAACAGCTGCACCGGATGTAGCAGCAGAACCGTGCACTTCCAGAATCCCAGATTCCGATGCATCTTCAGAGGAAGAAGACGAAGAATTGCCCCAGGTGTCATCAAGAGAGGCTATGGCGTCCGCAACGGTCATAAGCAACTTTTGTATGCTGACAGGAAAGACGGAACTGATCAAGTGCTTCAATGGGTCCAAAGAGATGCTCTTACGCCACATTGAGGATTCCAAAAAAAAGACACGTTGTCGCATGATGAGCGACAATAAAGGGTGATGTGGGTTATTCACCTCTGGTGTAAATAGATAGTGTAAAAAGAAAATAAATCTTCTCCGTGTTTACGCTCATGCGTTTGTCGCCGTGGGCGTGGCTGTCATATGGCGGGAGTGTCTTCGCACCACTCCGGAGGGGAACCTAGGGGGTCTTCGGAGGGGGTATGAGTTAAATCTGCGGGGTTCACTCGATCTCTCGCAAGGGGGGGCTGATAGCCCGCCAGGTTTTGTCAAGTGGTGATTGGGGAAGGTGATGAAGGCGGGAAATTCCTCATTAGTGATTGGTGGACAGTCACGTGGGAGGAGGGACGCCTGAGCTGGGTGGTGTTGATCTGGGCAGATCTTACTCGTCGCTGGGACGAGACGGTAGCGGAGCGAGGGGCTCTCGCTGACCGCGAACCGCCATGGGTGGCGGGCCGAGGCGGCGGGCCTCTGGTGGAATTTCTCTGTGCCAACTCAGGCTGGTAGTTGAGCACATGAGAATGGGCGACTAGGACGAAGTCTTGTAGACCGAACCACGGCCTGGCTTGGGGTAAATATCACTGTTTCCGCCATTTTTTTTGCCACGTGGGGTATTTGATTGTTCAATCTGAGCGGGAATTGGGTCATCCGTTTGGGCGTGGGCGATTCGTATCTCTAAAGTCTGAAATAAATCTGTGGGGAATGATTTATCAGTTTTATTTTTATGGGTAAATGAATGTAAACTAAATCTTTCTTGTTGGAAATGGGTAAGCGGTTTAACTGGGGCGTCTGGGTTAAACGCGTCGCTGAGATATTGAATCTCGCTCGAGTAAATTTAAAAGGGGAAAGAGTAATTTCTCATGGGGGCAAAACAATTGTGTGTTTCAGGCTGAAATTGCTGGGATAGGAAATGGATGGTCGAACTGATTTGCCGGTTTGCTGCTCGGTCGTTGGGCTGCTTGGGTTCTGGGCCGCTCAACCGCTGGGCTACCTTGCTGCTTGCCCGGCTGTCTATCGCGTCCATGTGTCTACTGGTCTACCTTCGTGTCTACGTGATTCCACAAGTGCTACGTCTCGTGATGGAGCCTTGCAGTACTGGTCCCATCGAGTCCACGCGGTGGAGCTCGAGGTTTCCTGACGCCTCCGAGGGAATGCTGCGCTGGCTGCGAGAGACCTGGGGCGCGAGGCCGGAGCGACGTCGTGAGTGTGTGGGAATTGTTTCTACGGGTAAAGAAACGGGAGAGACTTGGGTCAGAGGCAGAGAAGGGGGAGGGGAGAATTGCTAGCGTGAACATTCGTTTGGGAGCGGTGTCGTAGCGCAGCTGTATTGTCACAGGCGAATATGTGACGAGAGGGGAGCGATTTATAAACTGGTTCTTGTGTAGGACGATATATAGCGCTCCAGCTCTGATGACTGTGGTATTTCTGCCGAAGTCTAGAATCGTTTTCTAAGCTGTTACTGACTTGGGGAATTGGGCGTGGTGCTTGCAAGTCAGGGGAAAATCTCACGATAGACAAGAGGGGAAAAGGACTTAATTCACGGGAAGGGGTCTATTTTGTCTGGACACCGGGTGACGCCGGGTGCGCGTCGGGTCATGAGAGCTTTCATTGAGACTTCCGAGGTGAACTGTGTTGAGTACAGTAACTTGTTCAGTGTTTGGGGAACAATGTCTTCTTTTTCAGACGGACTGGAAAGGGGGGGAAGTGAGTTGGGTAACTCTGGGATAGCTTTCTGTGAGATTGGTTTGTGTTCATCACTATGTGTTTCTGATCGCGTGAGCCTGGGAAGAGCCACGTGTGGATCAGAGTACGCTGGGTGGGGTAAAGTGTACCTTCGGTGATGCAAAGGTAAGATTGGTTCTTCCCTGTTCTTTAGTCTCCACATTCGTTGTTGTATTTGATGTGGGACGGTTGCACGTGTGTGTGCGTTTCGTGCGAGCTGCTGTGCGGAGGACGCTTGCACTGGTGAGAGCGGAGTGGAGTGAATCTGCCTTGTTTACATTTTTTTGGCTGCCTACTGCTCAGCTAGTGACGTCACCACTGGCGGAAGTGGGGGAAGCCGAGGAGGGGAAGGGGGTTCCCTGGAATGCCGCGCGCGCTGTTGTGTAAGGGAGAGCGGGTGGCTGGCGGCTGCTGCTGCACTCATTGTTCCTTTGGGAGAGGGATGTAATCCAGCCCATAGTGAATAGTGGTTATGAATTTTGGTGGTAATTGTTCCTTTGGGAGAGGGATGTAATCCAGCCCATAGTGAATAGTGGTTATGAATTTTGGTGGTAAATGTTCCTTTGGGAGAGGGATGTAATCCAGCCCATAGTGAATAGTGGTTATGAATTTTGGTGGTAAATGTTCCTTTGGGAGAGGGATGTAATCCAGCCCATAGTGAATAGTGACTACGAGGGAGCAGCTTTCTCTCTAGTTGTGGATTTCTGGACTTTGGTATTGCTGAATTTATTTCAGTTTCTGTGGAAATGATGGGAGAAAGAAGGAAGTGGTTTCCCCATCATTACAGGGTGACGGGATTGTCTCCCTTGCGTGGGTGTTTTGATCCCAAGTTGTGGTTTGGGGGATCGCTATGCTCTTGCGAGAGCATTCTTTTATTATTTGTCAATGTGATTGTGAATAAACTTTAATTTGTTTATTTATTCCCTGATTCAGTGGTCTTTATTCACATGTGGTTTGGCATGCTTGATGTTTGTGGTGTCCCCCCAAGGAGTGGTGGTTGAGTTTAGGTTGTAAACTCATCATTTATCTAAGGGTCTCTCCCCTCGAGGGCGACTATGTCGTCTCTCTGAGGATGAACCTATTTCTAGCCTATTAGATAACTCGACACACGTGTTTCAGATTTTTTTTTTTAAAGAGACAGTGGCATTGGAAGAGAGGAAGAAGGAAGTTCCGTGGGAGGAGAGGGAGGAGGAAGTGGCATGGGAGGAGGAGGAGGAAGTGGCATGGGAGGAGGAAGTGGCGGGAGTGGAAGGGGAGGAGGAAGTGCCCTGGGAGGAGAGGAAGGAGGAAGTGCCCTTGGAGGAGAGGAAGAAGAAAGTGCCCTGGGAGGAGAGGAAGGAGGAAATGCCCTTGGAGGAGAGGAAGAAGGAAGTGCCCTGGGAGGAGAGGGAGGAGGAAGTGGCATGAGTGGAAGGCAAGGTGGAAGGGGCATGGAAAGAGAGGAGACGAGACAGAGTGGGAAACAGACAGGAGAAAGAGGGACTTGGGATGACTTTGGAAAGCAAACACGGGTGTAAGACTTTTTTGAAACAGACAGTGGAATAGGAGGAGAGGGAGAAGGGAGTTGCGTGAGAGGAGAGCGGACGAGAGAGAGGGGAAAGGAGAGTGGAGAAAGAGGGACTTGGGATGAGACGGGAGACACAGGGGGGAGGAGAAAGGAGTTTGGAAGGACATGGGAAAGCGAAGGGAGTGAGAGGGACTTGGGAAGAGAGGAGAGGGAGGGGGTAAGAGAGGGCGGAGACCGGGGCAGTTGTAGCGGAAAGAAAAGAAAACTGGAAGACGGGGAAGAAGGAGAAGTAAAATTTTGTGGTGCACACGAGGGGCAGCCGCTAGCCTTTCACCCCACTAATGTGGAATGAAGGGTTCGCCAGTGTGCAAGATTGGGCCTTTCGGGCCCTTTGTTTTTGCCCGAACGGTGTCCAACCCAAGATCTTGGGGTCCCTTCGGAGTTAAACCACATTGTAGGGGATGGGAACTGCCTGCACCGTGCCATAAGCCTTGACTTATGTGGTAGCCAGGCCGAGCACATGGTTGTCCGAGAAAAAATAATCAACATCATATGCAGGAATCACAGGCTTTCTCTGCATACGTGGATGGAGATGTAGGTGATTATCTCGCTCACAACACCCTCCGACCCCGTTTATGGGGGTCGGATGTAGAGATATTCGCGGCTGCCACCCTCCTTCATACCACCATTGTGGTGTACACAGCCACTTCCGAATGCTCGCGGAGATGGCTGCCACACCCACCCCTTTTCAAGATGAAGGGGGTAGACAGGTCCGAGGAGAACATTTACCTCCGAAATGTCTGTGGCCAATTTGAGCGGGTGGTGTCCACAAAGGTAGTCTAAATGAGGATGCCCTGAAAACTTCCCCACTAACTGATTTTTATCCCAGATTCTATAGCTGTAAATGAGTTAATCTGTTTAATTTTTTGTCCATTCAGTCATTTCTTTAACATGTTATAAATTCGTCACGAAAACCCATAACAGCCCAGAAGGCGTTTTGGTTACATTTATAACCAGAGACATTGGTCATGGATGTGAATCAGTTGTTATCTTTTTATGTTCTTTTTATGTTGTTGTATTTTATGTTGTTGTATTATGTTATGTTGTTTTTATGATCATGTTGTTGTTGTTGATTTTATCCATTAAACAGATTTTATATTTAACTTCATTAATAATCTGTTTCGTTTGTCTATTCATTCATTTTAACCTGTTATAAATTTGTCATGACTGAAGAGCCATAATAGCCCAGGAAGGCATTTTTTGTACAATAAAAACCAGAGGCATTGGTCGTGGGTGTGATTCAGTTGTTGTTTTTTATGTTGTTGTTGTTTTTATCCATTAAACTGGTTTTAAGTTTAACTCGCTTTTTTGTATCCAGTGCGCGCGCGCGTGTGTGTGCTATAAATGTGTGCGTTTTGGAGAGAGAGAGAGAGAGAGAGAGAGAGAGAGAGAGAGAGAGAGAGAGAGAGAGAGAGAGAGAGAGAGAAATCAGAAATTTTTATTTGCTACGCCAACGGTCCTTACAAAGCTTTCACGACCAAAAACATCGTCAAAAGCGCAAAAGGGTTCTGGAGGGAACACACACAATACAGTTGTGCCACACACAAACACACGGACGCACGTACGCGCGCACACATATACAGAGAGAAAGAGGGGGGCAAAGAGTGCACGGTACATGCAAATCAGAACAGTTCCTTACACAAACAGTTGCTCTTTCTCCCGGTTGTCCTGATTGTGTGTATGTAAGTACGTGTACTTTCCACTTGTTATTCACAAACCTTTTCTTCTAACTAGGATATGTATCAAAACATTTAAACATTAAAAAACCCCAAATAAAAACAAAAATGATATGAAAAAAAACTTTTATCAAGTAAAAGATGCGTGGCCGGATGTATGAAAGTCGATCCTCAATATTTTCATACATCCGGTTAACCGGATTTAGTAAAGACCGGATGTATGAAAGACAAAAATTGGGTCCCGACGACTTTCTTACATCCGGTCTCGACTGTAATAACAAAGAGTAGCTTCTGCCGGGACCCTGCCTGCCCCTTTCATACATCCAGACTTTCATACATCCGGTGTTTTATACATCCGGTCTATACTGTATTTCATTGAGAATGTATGATGCTTCACTAACTCGCCGTCCGATGCTGCCTTATTTCCTACAGAAAGCCTTGCACATGCAGGACGCAACGAAGGCAAGCTCTTTGCTTTACGCTGAAGTTCGGGCGAATTAAGAATTATTGGATCTCATGTTCCCTTTTTGATTGTTGTGATTGTGCTTCTTCTGTATGTCCGTCCGTCCGTCTGTCAGTGTGCGTGTGTTTATGTGTGTGTGTGTATGTGTGTGTGTGTGTGTGCGCAACGACTCCGAATCAACAGTCAGGATTTATTAGCTTGCGTTTGTTCAGCAAGAAGCGCAGTTGATGTACAATTTCCTGCTTCTTCCAAAGATCCCCTTTTTTCTAATTTAGAAACACAACATTTCACTTTACATGTGTATGATAAGACAGAGGACGAGCATCATGGAGTTCAAAACCCTTTATTCTATGTGAATACTAGCAAAACACAGCAACTGTCACTTTAACAAAATTGTAATAACAAGTCAAAGCTGAAAACACACACAAGTACACTACTCCTATCCACCCATAAGCCTGATAAAAGCAACAGCGAAGACAATGTTTCAGATAGTAATTTAACACCCACGTGAGTTTCAAAACAGCTTTGCCCTTTACCCAGTGACAAATATCCTCTCCATTAATAATTATATAAATAAATCACCAGAGCTCCCAGATTTCAATAAAGGTTTAAAATTTCCTATCATGCAAGTATGAATCAGTGTCATCCTAGGATCTACATAAGCATGCTACAAATCAAATAATGACGATTATGGGATGCAAAGTACAGGATAAGCGTGCAGAATATATTTGTTGTGTTCAATAAAGCATAGAATTTTACCTGTCAGCAGCTCCTTACAAACAAGAAAACAGACGAACCATAAAAAAGAGTACATAATGATTTGGTTTGCCCACTTCCCCATCGCCCCTTACATGTATTTACCCTCTATTCCTACCATCCGCCATGCTCTCTTCTCTTCCCCTTGTCCAACCCCCTTACCCAACCCCCCGTTCCTCTCTCTTAGGCCCTCCAGTCTATCTCAGCATCCCAAGCCATTCTTTCAGAAACCTAGGCATAATAATTTACAGTTAACAACAGACCTGCTTTGACGTTTACAGCCGAGTGAAAATATATGCAAAATTATGTGGACTAGCAACAAAAGATATAAATGAAACAACTATTTGCTGATCGACTAAGGATTGTGCAGTAAAATGTAAGTCCCTGCTTACACGGCATTTACACCAACTGTGAGGGGTTTTCCCAGCGTATTAGATATAAAAAGCCCCCCATCAGTCCGAGAGCTGCAATACATGTCTCGATACTTTAGTGAACACACTGATGAAATGTGCTCCCAAATGTGTTTAAACATTTCAAAACCACAATTTTTGGTAAACATAAATCATTGGACAAGCTATTTGTTTCTTCAATTTCTTGAATGAAGATATCATATCTCTTGGGAGAATCTAAATAGTTTACCATTATAGCACAATATTGCATAAGTAAACACATTATACCACAACAAAACCACAAAGAAACATAATCTACCCTTCAAAAAACAAACAAGAAGGTAGCAACCACAAACAAAAATGCTAGAAAAAAGCCCAATATGTGTATTTGAAAATATGAATGAGTAACAAGGGTCAGAGGTATTCATAATTCATGTCAGGAGAAAATCATAAAAGATGTAATTATTTTAAAAATAATGTATTAGACTAATTCATTCTGAAATGAATTTCAGCTTTGTTCAGCATGCTAATAACTTTTTCAAACAACAAAGCAGAGGATTAAACTTCATGCACCACAGCGACATTCATTTATTTACTGACTTGGAGGAGGAGAGGGGACACTGTTTTTTAAATATAAATAGCTACACTTCTAAGCCATCTGCTGATAAATCCACAATATGTAACACACAAATACACATACACATGCAAATAGACCCCACAGGAGCAGACTTCACACCAAACAGTGAGCAGTGATGTACCACACAACTCCACTGCCTAGTTTATTCCTCTCCTGCCCTCCACAGAGACACTGGGTAAGTTTCCCATCCTCCCCTCTCTTCATCAGGAGAGTCGATGGATCCAACTTCATTGTGGTTAGTTTACATTTCTCAGAACCACTACATACCTGTTTTAACCTGCACCTTTAGAACTGGAAGGAGCCAATCCGCATGCATGTATCTTGCACTCACCATCTCATCCAAATAGCAGTACACTTCATTTCCAACAAATGAATTTCTTGTACAGGTAGCATGTTGTAACCAATTACATTAACCATATAAAATACACCCTAAAAAAAATTTACCCAGAAAAATATCAAATATACATGTATGAAACAAACCATTCTGGATGAACTGTCTGGTGCTAGACAGAAAACCACTCTGGACTGAGCATGGCATTTTTCACATGATTCAAGGGAAGACAACAAACCTCCAGCACAATGACAAAAGTTATACATACAGCTCAGAACAGCCTCTGGGCTGCAGTCTGCTAGAACCCTTTCTGCCGTCACTAAATTAAGCTCTTCCTACATATATATGACCAAAACCATTGATTCACACACACACACACTCACACACATGCATTCACACACACACACACACACATGCATGCACACACACACACACACATGCATGCACACACACACATATGCATGCACACATGAGCACAAACACTTTTTTCTTGTGCTGCTTTGTTCAGACTTATTTCCATGGATAAAGTAGGGTGTGTTTTTTAACCTCTTGGTTTCACCTTTATTTCAAGGATTCAGATTCATGATACATTCAATGTAAAACAAGAAGGGCAAAGCCCATATGACTCACATGCTTGACCTTGACCTTTATATGACCTTGACCTTCAGGTGAGCTTCAAGGTCAAGGTCAAACAACTAAACCTACCAATGACATCATACACAAAGAAATGCTTTACACATTTTTCCTACCAAAATACATGTGACCTTGACCCAAGGTCAAGGTCATCCAAGGTCATGCAACACAAAGCTGTTAATTCAAGACATAGGAAGCACAATGGTGCTTATTGGCACTTTCTACCATGAGATATAGTCACTTTTAGTGGTTCACTACCCCATTTTGGTCACATTTCATAAGGGTCAAAGTGACCTTGACCTTGATGATATGTGACCAAATGTGTCTCATGATAAAAGTATAACATGTGCCCCACATAATTATTAAGTTTGAAACAGTTATCTTCCATAGTTCAGGGTCAAGGTCACTTCAAAATATGTATACAATCCAACTTTGAAGAGCTCCTGTGACCTTGACCTTGAAGCAAGGTCAACCAAACTGGTATCAAAAGATAGGGCTTGCTTTGACCTATATACCACTTGTAGCTAAGGTCGCCATTCTCAATAACGTGGGAGAAAATTGGGAAAATGTGAAAAATGACTGTTTTTGAGACCACATTTATGGCTCCTGTGACCTTGACCTTGAAGCAAGGTCAAGTCACTATGTATGATTTTTGAGGCCTTGTCATCATACACCATCATGCCACATTTGGTGTTGATAGACTTAATAGTCTCCGAGAAAAATCCAACGTTTAAGTTTTTTACGGACGGACGGACGGACGCCCGGACGGACGCCCGGACGGACGGACGACACGGCTCAGTACATAGACTCACTTTTGCTTCGCATGTGAGTCAAAAACTACAGGTGCACTATGGAATACTCACAGGTATTGCTATGCAAAAGTCAAAAGCAACATTTGTCCTTATTTCCCACTGGAGATTGTCTCTATTCTTGAAAGGCTTTATGAACAGTCTGTGTCCTCATTCTGCTTGGAGTCAAATAAACTGATGTGAATAAGGCTACTTATATTTTGTCCAAAAAAATTATTCATTTTTAAAAATAATCATAAATGATATTGTAAAATGTTATAATTGTTACCATAATAATCAACATCATCACCATCATCTTCATCATCATCACTGTCTGCAGCAGCAGTTACATGTGTGTCATCATCATTATTGTCATCATCATCAAAATCATCATCATCATCATCATTATCATCATCATCATCATCATCATCATCATCAGTATCATTATAACCATTAACATTAATTAACAATAATATTAGGATTTAATTTAAATCTAATCTTCCATCTAATACTGAAGAAGATTAATACTTCCCAGAAAAGTGAAGTGTGCACCTACTCCCAGGACCTGATGCCTGTTTCACAGTGCAAAAGGGTAGAACTTTCTTAATCAAAGATTCTATGTACATGTACATTTATGGATATTTGACCTAATGATCTCAATCACAAGAAAAATGCACTACAAAACAGCACACTGTAACAATATGCATGCATGCCATTTACAAGGAAACATGTAATTGAGATCCTCCCTAGAAGACAAGCCAACAACTGCTGCAGCATAGGAAAATCCTTTCTTGGGGTATCATGAATTCTCACAGGGAAAAAAGAAGCATGTTACTAAAACACAAAAAACTGCATCTGCAGTCTTTAGTATCAGTGTAAACACTTTTTCATGATAAAATGAAGAGTGCAGTTGTGCTAAATAACCTGCAGAGACACTGTCTCATCATAATGACACATACATTCAAGACTTTCTGTAACAATTAATTAGGGTGAATAAAACTAACAATGCTTCTTCGGTTTCCATTTGGCAAAAGTCTGTAAGGAAGCATTAAGTCCTGCATATGACAACATACTTGAAACAGAAAATCAAGGCATAAAAAGCTTTCATTTTCACACTGAATCACATGACCAGGATGCTCAGCATATAGCAGACTCTGGATCTGCTTTCTTTTCCGCAGTCTCTACTGCTGCCCGTACCTGGATCCAGCATTTGTGAATTAGCTCCGTCTGACAACCGGAGAAGGAGAGCGGCTGTTCACAGGTGATGGTGAGTAAGACCTCCTTGGAGGAGAGGGAGACCTGTAGGGAAAGACAGATCAAGCAATCATCAGTCACACTTTGCCAGAATACACCAAAAGTCACTAGGAGCATTGCTTACTGTGATGAGGGGTGAAAGTTGAAGGTGGATGCTTTAGATATCCATACATTGTGCTATTTGACTGAAGGATGATGAATGATGAATGGAGTTTAAACAGCCCATTTGTCTTTGTGGGGCTGTATAACGCCACAGATGATAAAATTACCAGAGCTGGTGAGAATAAGACCAATAGATGTCCTCATCAAATCAATCTCCATTTATGAATGGCAAATGGAAACACAGTGGGTCTATTCTTACCCCCAACCCACAGGGGGTTCAACTGGAGGAGGGAAAGGAATGAAATCAGGCAGGCAGTGCGAACTCATAAACACAAATGTGTATTCCTCATAATTATGTAGTGAGCATGGAAAACAACTACATGTACTACTGAGAAAAAAGCAATGAAACACTTTTTCCTCATATTATCTTGTTGCAGAACAATCTTTGTAAATGCATGCTTCCAGTAACTGCAAGACCAGAAGCATCGTGAGAATTAGTTCACTGAGAAGATGACAATAAAATCTCCTCTTCGATGATTATAAATTTGAATCAACCAAGCCCATACCTTGAGCCAGCACCTCCCTGGGACAGAAGAATGTTTAATGCCTTAGCCAGGCCATTAGGAAGGTCATCCTTGATGTCCACAAAGTGCACCTTCTTCAAGGTAGACCTGGGGTTGGACTTGTCAAAGTGGATCAGAGCCTTGCTGTAGGCGTCAACACAGATATCCTGAGGGCATCCCAAAAATGCCTGCATGGAGAGATACCTCACTGACAACAACATGTCTCAACAAATTAGTGTAGCTGGGTGAAAAAACAAAGATCAAGACAGCATTAGTAGATAGGAGTGGGGAAACTGGTCTTGTTGTTTTGATAATATCCTCTGAATTCAAAGGTGGCAAATGGATTTAACTACCTGGGAAAATTATGTGCAATGAAGTTCTAGATATACATGGGACAGCCTCATACATGCACATAAAAATCTCTCTCTCTCTCTCTCTCTCTCTCTCTCTCTCTCTCTCTCTCTCTCTCTCTCTCTCTCTCTCTCTCTCTCTCTCTCTCTCTCTCTCTCGTGTGTGTGCACATACACAGTAGTACAAGAAAATGCATGCCTGTGCATGCACACACACACATGCATACATCTGCACACACACACACACACACACAAACACACACACACACACACACACACACACACACACACACAATCACTTTTGTACATCCAAGACTCCTCAAACAGTGAAGACAAGTCCTGAAGGATTACTAGGACTTAATTAGCTGCATCTAATATACTGTTATATTCCCAAAGTGCACTTCAACAACACAGAAGAGAAAGTGCAACTTTTGAGGATCTACAAATGAGAGACATGATGTATAAAACACATTTAATCAATGAATCCATGTTAACCTTTAGAGTGCCCGCTATTTTTGTCATTTTTTAACCCTGGAGCCACACATTTTAAAACTGAAATTTTATCTTATTTGGTTAGGTTTTACCTTCTTTTAAATAATTGTTTAAATTTTGTTCTTTTTTGTTTGATTTGGTGTTTTTTACAGACACTTCTTAGTTTCAAAATGTCATATTATAGACTTTGTGAAATATGGGCATGAACCCAGTTTACTTCTAGCTGGTACATCTACTGCTATAGTCACTAAGTAAATGATATCTTTCAAAGTTCACTCACCTGAACTTATGGCAGGGACTGCTATTTCTCTGCAGTTCTTCCCCTCTGCCTCCTCCAAAATATTCACATAGGTATCAAACAGCTGCTTCTTGCATTGTACTGGCTGTTTGCTGTCCCACCTGGGCCCCACTGCATGGATGACCATGTCGCAGGGAAGTTTCCCTGGGCTTGTCACACACACTTGGGACACTGGGATTGGCCCATTGTCGACAATATATGTCATGCACTTCTTCACAAAGTCATCACCAGCAGCATCTGCAATGGCTTTCGAGACTCCCCCACTAAACTGGAGACGCTCGTTGGTCGCATTGATGATGGCACAGACTTTCAGCTTGGTGATGTTGGCTGTGTATGGAGCTACAATCAGCCCTCCTGGCAAGGTGACTCGTTGAGTGTTCTGGCTGCCACTTGCTCCTGCTCCAGCTCCTGTGTATTGAAAGGAGTATTGATAATGTCTGGAGCGATTTTCTTGATCAGTTTCTTTTCCTTTTTCTCCTGAGAAAGGGTCCTCTGTCTTCGAGGGCATTCTTGACTTTGGATCTGATGTCCCAGAAGGGCTGGACATTTGACGCCATGGAGATCTTCCTCTCTTTTGATCAGATTGACGGTTCAAGTTAGCAGGAGCAGGTTGTTCATCAGGAGGCTGGGTGGTACTTAAGTTGTTTGACATTGGCGGGGGATTTCTCTCCTGAAGCCTTGGAGGTTGACTGCTTGTGTTCTGTGACCAAAGAAAGCGTGAAATACAGAGCAGCCTTACATGCATCGCAGAATACACTATATGTGTGACTGATGGTGACGGGGATCTATGTCACACATAAATACCACATACACAACCCCAATCCCCCATAGTCACATTAGAAATATTCTTTATTTGCGTATTTGAATGTGTGTGCCTCTGTGTGTATGTGTGTGTGCCTCTCTGTGTGTATGCCTCTGTGTGTGTGTGTGTGTGTGTGTGTGTGTGTGTGTGTCAGTGTGTGTGTGTGAAACAAATGTACTAGTATACTCTTCATACATGTCCCAAATTTTTTTCTGAAAGATTGAACCAAAGTTAGGTTGAAGTCAACATCAGATGCCAAAGTTGTGATTGTTAATTGAAAATATGTGTAATCTTCTGCACAATCTCCACAGCAGAATATTCCTGATTATGTACTTTATCAACAATAACAAATTTAAATAATAAAAAAGAGATTTGAGTGAAAAACAGATGAATACCATTCAGAGAGACTCAATCTTTCATGTTTCTCAACAAAATGAATCAAAGTGAGGCAGACATCATACATGCAAATTCTTTCATTTAAAAATATAAATCACAAACTATTTTAGCCTGCATAACACAATGAATATTAATCTGTTAAAATCTATTTCCTGTGCTAAATATCTCAAAAGTTCAGCAAAAGCACAAAGTCTCAACAACAAGTATAATAAATGCCACCAAAAATATGAATAAAATAATTCCAATGAATAATGACAAATGTTCCATTCATAATAGATTTGACATTTAAATCAACAACCTACTAAATAATTCTTATGCTATCTCATCTGTTACTTACATGCCAAAATATCAGTGCGCTGGGGGACAGACTCACCAGTTTGGGATAATCTGTAGCATCCATGAGAGTTTTCCTCATGATTGAAGCGGCCCTCACAGCATGGAGTGGATGAGAGGCCAGAAGCATGACCTTGCTGCCCACCACCTCCCACACTGCCACCATCTTCTCAGCCCGAAACTGCTCCACCAGGCGGCGCTTGTTGTCCAGTCCATCCAACCAACTCAGCTGCTCCTTGGTGAACTCCCCGACATCTTGGGAGCTTGCAGCAGTCAGGGTTTCAAACATCTCCACCTGCAGCAGATATCAGGGATGCCAGTGGAACAGACTCTCAGTGGTAGCAGCATATATACAAAGCATTGGTGCCATGAGGCAGCAAAAAGAGTCTGGCGCCTGGTGTCGTTGAGACGACGACCTCGAACATTCGGAAGTAGTGGCGTGTGAAAACACAGTCACTGTGCCAGAAGGCCGCCCTCAGATGAGCCAAAGAGATCTATTTGGCAAACACAACAGAGGCGGCAACCTTGCGGAGGACCAAGTCCGAGAGGCACCAGAAGGAGGATCAAGCAACGCGTTCTTGTACACATCCGTGAGCACCCAGAAGGGCCATGAAGTTGTCACACACATCAGTACCCTTAGTCACTCCCAATGTTTGGGGCAGCCTATGGCCAAACTACAGAAGCCTAGAATCTCCCTGCCATAGGCTCCAGCTGAGGGTGAGATTATGGTGCTGCAGCTGCCCAAGCTTCAACCAGGAATGGCAAGGCTACATTGAAGAAAACAAAGATCTGAAACCAGAATAGCATGAGCAAGCCTGAGGTCACAAACAAAAAGGCACAAGTCTGTTGGTGTGGCCACCTTGCTGTGCATGCATTAAATAGAGTGCATTCTGGAAATAGCCTTGGAATTCTTCAGATAAGAAAGACTAGTGTAATTCCATCAATCCAGCACAAATACTGCTTCAAAACAGGCCTTGAAACAAGCCTGTAGAACTGTAATATACTGGTGCTCTCTTAAAGATAGATAATCCTCCCCATCACATTTCAGCCAAAGGCCCTCAGTGTTTAATGTATGATGTCCCCTATCACCAATCTCCACAATTGTCCCTGTCATTCCCATACCACTAATAGCTGCCAGCTAAGCACTGTACTCCTTCAGCCTGGCTGCAAGTGTAAGTCATATGAAGGAACAAAGGCATTTTAAGAAATTTAAACTAATTTCTATGTTTTCCTAACATACTTACCAGTAGACAAACCAGTGATATATGACCTTTTGACCTCGAAAAGAGATTTTGCAAAAATCTTACCCACACGTGACTGCCTGCTCCGCCAATCCGAATGCTTTAGACACAGGCAGGAAGCACGTCAGCAAAGGGGAGGTAACTCCCCCTGCCACGTGATCGCTCTGTCTATATAAGCTTGAGCAGGCAGCACACCGTTCTCTTGACATTGCCGAGATATCCCGAGCAAATGCACAAACGGGGAGGTGGGTGGGACAGTAATTTGTCTACTGGTAAGTATGTTAGGAAAACATAGAAATTAGTTTAAATTTCTTAAAGTTTTCCCACATACTGTACCAGTAGACAAACCAGTGATATGATTGCCCAGCAATGGGCGGTGGGTTGTGCATAAACACCTGACCCAACAGAAAAAACTACTCACACTCAAACACGAAGAGCCAATCCGCAACAACCAACTTGTTGATGCCCAAGGTGTCGTTGACATGACGAACCCGAACCTCACACAGTTAAAAGCGTGTGAACACAGTCACTGCACCAGCAGACCGCCCTCATAAAGTGAACCAAAGAGATACTCTTGGCAAACGCTACAGAGGTGGCAACCTTGCGGAGTACATGAGTCCGAGAGGCACCAGCAGAAGGATCAACAACACATTCTAGGGATACGACCTAGAAACGGAGAAGCAGAAAACCCATCCCACAGAGGAGGAAAGATCTGACTACGTGCAAAACAAACGAGAAAACAAGGAACTAGCCAGGTGATCCTGTGTTGGAAAGAAGCCAAGCAGAAAGGTTCAACAAGTGAACATTCGGATGGCCAATTCCCGAACGAGGTTGCACGAGAGTGCACGCAGAGAGATGAAGCTCGATGCGCTCCCCATCGGCCAGAGCCAGCAGATCAGGGAACCAGGAAGCTCCAGGCCAGAAAGGCGCGACCAGGATCATGCGAGGACGCTCCAGGGCGACCTTGGCCAACACCCTCGGAAGAAGCCGCGTGGGAGGGAAAGCGTAGACTTCCATGCCCGACCACGACCTAGCAAAGGCATCCCGCCCGAGAGCCTGTGGATCATGCATAGGGGAGAAGTAACACGGCAAACGCGTGTTGAACCGGGTGGCGAACAGATCCACCATCGGCTTGCCCCAGCGAAGCCACACCTGCTCTAGAGCCTGATGCGCTACAGTCCACTCTGTAGGCAGAACCTGATTCCTCCGGCTTAGGTGATCCGCCAGCACATTCAACTTTCCAGGAATGAATTCCGTGGAAATGGAAATGCCATGGGAATCAGCCCAAACCAGAATCTCCTCAGCTTTCAGAGACAATGACGTAGAAACTGTGCCTCCTTGATGCCGGAGATAACTCAGGCATGTGACATTGTCACCTGAGACTGTTACGTGCCGATTCCTCAAGACTGACAGTAACCCCTGGAGAGAGAGAAAAACTGCTTCCATCTCCAGAAAGTTGATGTGCAGCCGCGACTCGCTCTGAGACCACAGACCGGACACCGAGTCCGTGTCTGTGTGCCCACCCCAACCGTTCCTCGAAGCGTCTGTGAACAGATAGACGATAGGACCCTGGGGACGGATAGGGACAGAAGAATGGAGCCACGTCACGTCCATCCAACGCAAGGTGGCTTCCCGAAACTAGTCCCCCAGAACCACCATCTGATCAAAAACGGAGCAGTCAGAGACCCGGCTGGCAAGCTGCCTCTGAAGGGGTCGTTTGGCGACCCGTGCCAAAGGCAACAGGGTAGCCATCGACTCCATCTTGCCAAGCAAGGAGAGAAGAGCACGATAGGGAGCGCTCTCCACACCACGTAAGTGAGAGAGTAGGTCTGACAACGACTGCAACCTGTCCGCGGACGGACGGACAGAGAAGGCGAGAGTGTCGAACTGCATGCCGAGGTACTGGAATGAAGTTGACGGAAGGAAGTCAGACTTTTCAACGAGAAGTTGAAACCAAGGCCCTGTGCAAGTTGGACCACCGTTTCCGTGTCCTGGGCACACTGCCGAGACGAGCGATGTAAAATCAACCAATTGTCCAGGTACATCCGCAAACGCACTCCCCTGCCTCTCACCAACATCGCCAACTGTTTGGTGATCTTGGTGAAAATGAAAGGGGCAGTAGACAGACCGAAAGGCAGGGAAACGAATTGAAAAACCCGGTCTCCCCAGACGAAACGCCGATACTTCCACATGTCCGGATGCATCGAGACATGGAAGTACGCATCCTGCAGGTCCAATGACGTGGCACAATCGCCAGGGCGAATCGCATCACGCACCGACCTGGAAGACTCCATCTTAAAAGGCATCTCGCGAACAGACTTGTTCAACCGCGAGAGGTCTAGAACCGGGCGAAACCCACCGGAATGTTTCGCAACCGCGAAAATTCTGGAGTAAAACCCCGGTGAGGCAAGAGACACCTCCTGAACAACCTGCTTGACCAGCAGAGAAGCGACTTCCTCGTCCAACACCTTCACCTTCTCAGGGTGAAAGGGTTTAGGAAAAGCAAGAGGCTCAAGTGACAGACGCGGAGGAGTTGTGAACGGAATTTTATATCCGTCCCGCACCACCCTCAGAATAGCGCTGTCGTGAACTTGTCGACGCCACACGGCATAAGCCCGTTGCAGAGCGTGTGATCGCGTAGGAGAAGAACAAAGTCCGCGCGGCAGAAGACTGGGATCGTGCACCTGAAAGGGCCGAATCACAGCCGCGCCAAACGTTTCCTCACCGGAAGAGTCCACAGACAGAGAAAGATAGGAGGTTTGGTCAACCGACCCAACGTCCCACCCCTCTTCCGCAGCCGCAGTGGAACCAGGGTCCGAGAACCGATCGTGCCAACTCGCTGGGCTCTGATCCGGTCGTTCTAGACTCGCCTCCCCACAGGGAGAAACACAGTCGACGACCGCGGAACCAGAGGAGAACACAGACCCATGACCGCGCTGCACTGGTCCTCTTGACCATACGGAAGCGTGGGGCCGGGGCCCATGGGAGTGCACAGAAAGGAGGGCGGCATGATCACCAGTCCAAGCAGTGCTTGCTGAATGGCTGGGAGCCACGCTCTGCCGTGACCCCACCGCCGAGATCGACCTTACGGGAGCGAGGTAAGGGCGGCACTCCGCCCTGCTCGACCTGGCGGAAGCGCGGGGGCGGGGCACAGGGGAGTGCACGGGAAGGGAGGCGGCGCGCTCACCGAACCAAACAGCGCCAGCTGAAAGGCTGGGGGCAGCGCTCTGCCTAGGCCCCACCGCAGAGCTCGACCTTGCGGGAGCGCGGCGAGAGTGCCGCTCCGCCCTGCTCGACCTGATGGGCGCGCAGTGGGAGGAGTGCACGGGAAGGGAGGCGGCACGCTCAACCGGACCAAGCAGTGTCAGCTGGATGGTCGGGAGCTCCGATCTGCCCTGGCCTAACCGCAAGCTCGACCCTGTGGGAGCGCGGTGGGAGGAGTGCATGGAAAGGGAGGCGGCACGCTCAACCGGACCAAGCAGTGACAGCTGGATGGCCGGGAGCTCCGATCTGCCCTGGCCTAACCGCAAGCTCGACCTCGCGGGAGCGCGGTGGGAGGCCTAACCGCAAGCTCGACTTGCGGGAGCGCGGTGGGAGGCCTAACCGCCAGCTCGACCTTGGGGGAGCGCGGTGGGAGGCCTAACCGCAAGCTCGACCTTGGGGGAGCGCGGTGGGAGGCCTAACCGCAAGCTCGACCTCGCGGGAGCGCGGTGGGAGGCCTAACCGCAAGCTCGACCTCGCGGGAGCGCGGTGGGAGGAGTGCACGGGTAGAGAGGCAGCACGCTCTACCGAACCAAGCAGTGACAGCTGGATGGCCGGGAGCTCCGCTCTATACGTACCAGACCGAGCCGACCTGCTCGCACCCTTGCCCAGGAGCCAGAAACCACAAATCCAGGCAAGGCAGGTCCCAGCCTGACCAGGCTGACCCGACCAGCCGGACACGCGGTGAGCAGGGTTCACGTAGTGTAAAAGGCTGAAAGCAAAACAAAACCGTGGTCTGACCTGCGGAAAGACAGAAGAGGAGAAGACAGCAAACGCCTCTCCCACATGCACGGGACAGGGGAGGGGCCGGGCTAGAAACCCCCCTCACCCCCACCCACCAACAGAGAAAGCAAATGCAGGCCCAGCACAGCGTCCACCATCTAGCAGACTGCGTGTTGGGCCTAACAACCACAGTGTGCCACGACCGAACTCCGCAGCGCCACCTATCAAGACAGGAAACGCCGCGGAAACACGCTAAACCGACCGACACGTGAACTCAAGAGAAGGAATGATTCTTTTAAGCAGAAACACTCACTCCTCATGAGCTAGAAAACCTCCCTTCTCCCAATGTCGCTGCCCCCCAGGGTGGCGACGTCAGAGTGCGCACCCACGCCAGCGTGAAGGAGGGATGCCCTTAATGCTCACCCCCAGGCGCCCGGCCAGACGCCCGGGAATAGCGCACAAAGAGGGAACAACAGGGAACGCGAAGACAACCCTGATAAAACAAGAGGGCGATAGCCCCAAAATCTGCCTAAGCGCAGACGACGCGGCAAACGCCGTCCTTCGCCCCAAGGCAGACTGAGAAGCAGCAAGCAAAGACGCGAACGCCAAGTCTAACCAAACAACGGTTAGACAAGGCAGCCGCCACCACCACCAGCCGAACGAGCAAACGCGGAAACAGCCGCAGAGTACACGTTCGAAACAGACCAAGTGGGAAAAACAGAACAGTAACAGAAGCGTGCGAGAACGAAAAAATTCGCAGCGCCGACTGACGTCACAGGAACAACCGCGGGCACACGCGAAACGACAGCAAGACAAGCAACAAGCGAAACACCAGCCTGTCGTCGCTCCAAGACGAGCCTCTACTCGCCAACCACCCGAGAACTAGCGCTTGCACGAAACGTCCAAGCGCCCAAGTCCCAAACACACACACAAGCGTTCAAACTAACGCAACAGTGCACGCCTCTATCCGTCCATCTTACCAAGGCGGGAAAGACGGAAGAGGCACGTGGAAGCGAGACGCCATTACTGCGCACTCCCGTACGTCGAGTAAGACGAACAACACAGTGACAAGCGAAGACAAGCAAACAGCAAGTCGTCGCTATCACTGAAGAAAACGAGTAGCGACGCACCAAAGCTAACTACAAAGCCTCAGGCGCGTGCACTCAAAACAAAACAAAGCGACCAGCCAACGAAAATGTCAAAACAGACGCAAGCAAAGCGGCAACTTCCCTTAAACTCCAGTGAAGGGAAACTGCAAACTCTACACTACACAAGTAGGCGAGGATAATCCAATGCACGAGTAATCCACGTGCAAGCGAAACGCGACAGCAGTTTCGAAAATGTCAAAGAGAACGGCGTGCTGCCTGCTCAAGCTTATATAGACAGAGCGATCACGTGGCAGGGGGAGTTACCTCCCCTTTGCTGACGTGCTTCCTGCCTGTGTCTAAAGCATTCGGATTGGCGGAGCAGGCAGTCACGTGTGGGTAAGATTTTTGCAAAATCTCTTTTCGAGGTCAAAAGGTCATATATCACTGGTTTGTCTACTGGTACAGTATGTGGGAAAACACACGTTTTTCCAATAAAATGCATATGTGCAAACAGTCACACACACACACACACACACACACACACATATATATACACACACACACATATATATACACACACACATGCTCTCCCTCCCTCCCTCCTCACCCCCCCACCCCTCACCCCCCCCCCCCCCCTCCCTCTCTCTCTCTCTCTCTCTCTCTCTCTCTCTCTCTCTCTCTCTCTCTCTCTCTCTCTCTCTCTCTCTCTCTCTCTCTCCTCCCTCCCTCCCTCCCTCCCCCCCCCTCTCTCTCTCTCTCTCTCTCTCTCTCTCTCTCTCTCTCTCTCTCTCTCTCTCTCTCTCTCTCTCTCTCTCTCTCTCTCTCTCTCTCTCTCTTCTCTATCTGTGAGTGAAAGACAGTCACAGAGATTTTACTAAAGGTGTTGAGAGGGAAAATGCAGACAACATTGACAGCATCACCATATACCTGAGCTTTCTTGACATCATCAGGCAGTCCCTTGAACTTGACTAGCCCTGTCAGGATCTCCACTGACAACCCAGGATGCTTGCTTGCCGCCTTGGAGGGAAACTTGACTGCCTTAAGAAGGAGTGACTGGTTGGACTTCACTTTGATGGATTCCTCCATTTCTCTCTTCTTCCTATCTGCTTCCTCTTCTAGAGATGACACTAGTTTGTCCACCTGCATGGAAATTTCCCCCACAGCCAGTCGAAGGCCAGCAAAGATGAGGAGGTGGTCATCCTTCTCGACAAACAGTGTGACTGCTTCCTTGCTCTGAACCTGCACACTGGCCAGATTCTGCTCAACAGCAGACCACAGGGCTGGATCCACCTGCAAATAAAGGGGAACGTTTTCACTACAGATGCAAAGGATACTGCATGATGTATATGGTATTTGGACCACACCAGCGAGGCCGAGTGGGGGATTCTGTCGACTGGGCAACCCAGGATCTCCATACACGCTGCCCAGGCTCGCGCCCTGGAGAGGTCACTTCAGTGCCGCTGTTTTACAGTGACAGAAACAACACGGGAGACAGCAGTTACGAGTTCTAAGTCCAGAGTGATTTTTGGCGTGTGCTCGGACGCTACGGGTTGTCTCCGACGGTGGGAGGAACCATCGCAGTTCCACTGGTCAGCTACCGCCCGCCTCAATCCGGGCAGCCCCCGGCCAGATAGGTGCTGACCCGCCACAGTCTGCCTGCTTCATTGGGTGCTTGGAGCTTAGGCAAAACCGACAAGCAGACTGTAAAACCCCTGCACCAGGCAAAAAACAAAGAACGTTTGTAAACGTGATATGACGGCGGGAGGCATCAACCCAGCAGACTGGGAAACGGTGGCCGCTGACCGCAACAGCTGGAGACACGCCGTCAAGACTGGCATCCAGGCCAGCGAGAAGAGGAGACGGGAGCAGTGGGAGGAGAGGAGAGAACGCAGACGACAGAGGATAGCGTCGGCATCCACAGAGCCACGCCAAGACTTCACTTGCGACAAGTGCAACAGAGCATGCGGCTCAAGGATCGGGCTCTACAGCCACAGAGTACGCTGCCTCTCAACCCCGGACTGACCAAACCTGGCGCACACCCCCATAGTCTCACGAGACTGACGGATGCCAACAATATGGCCTCAATGACAACTGCAGTGTGAGAACACAATGGAACATCTTTCTTGTTACTTGTCAACTTCTGATTAAAAAAGAACCAAAAAGTACATGATTTTTTTTAATGTATGAAGACACAGATTGAATCAGTTTTCTCTTTTCCTGGATAAGTTTAAATGTGAGAAAGTAACTTCTCAAATTCTGAATGGAAATAGCTCAGTGAGTGATCATGATGTTTGAGTCAGTTACACACATTAAATTTCAGGAACAAAGGGTAGGTTCTTAAGTTCAAAGGGAGACAACACAGACTACATTAGAAGACGGATTTACTCCCACCTGAAAATGGAGCATCCATCCCATCCTATACATCAATACATGCACATTATTATGATTTAATTTAACATCTTCTAGTCATCTTTTTATCACCTTCTTTTTTCCGTTTTTTTCTAAAGGCTGGCAGTGCTTTTCCAGAAAAGTTACCAAGTAATTGTCTTGAGTTGGGTTCAAATATACTTTGTGGAAAGTTTAGTGACCAGTTAATACTTGAGAGTTGAGTTCTGTGATGTCCAGGATGACTTAAATCATAGATGCGTTGTGGGGGTGATTGGGTTTCTATTCCTGTGAATCGTGCACACACTAGCACAAGCGTGCGTGCACGAACACACACACACACATACACACACATACACACACATACACACACACACATACACACACACACACACACACACACATACACACACACACATACACACACACACATACACACACACACACACATGATCATAACAACCTGAAGCAGTCCAGATGCCGCACAAGAACCTCTGACTGCTAAGGGTTGCCCCTAGCTGAAATACTGGACTACAGCCTGAAAGCCCAGAAGACAGGGTAGAAGCCAATGAGGTGAGGATCAACGAGGTCTGTTGCAAACTCACTGCACATGAATGCAGTCAGAAAACTCCAAAGTTTACCTTTCCTCTATCATAACCATTTGAGTAATCCATCAAGTCCATGGGAGATTACCTTTTTCTGCTTCAAGTCGATGAGCTCATTGACGTATCTGCGGAAGATTGCCTGGACAGTCTCTGCCCAGTCGTATGCCAGGCGAGCAGCTCCCTGTACATCTGGATTTAGAGTGCAGTCAAACTGCACAGTGGTCCCTGACTTCTTCTTGGGCCAGCGGACCTGAGCATTGGCCTTGGTCAGCTCACCCTGCAGTGCCTGGGACAGGGAACTTGTCCCCTTCAGGTACAGCAGCTTGTAGCGGTCCTGTCCCTTTAGTTCCAGAGGGGCTGGCAGCCTGAAGTCCCCGAGCTGCCTGCCCCCACCAAGACCCAGACAGGGGTAGAAGACAGACACTTCCAAGTTTGACCCGTCCATCTGGTGCTTTCTCCCACTCACCCTCAGTGCCACTGCAAGGACAGGAGGAGGCCATGAAGAATTGAAAGGGAAAAGAGTGTACCATTGGGATGAAAAAGATGAAAGAGTAGCGGTGAGCTGAAAGATGTGTATATTCAACAAACTGAGGAAGACATAATTATTTGTGATCTGTTACCATGAAACCAGCTGTATGGTTACTTTGGGTTCCACCATTTACTCACAGTCAGTCCTTTTGGAGCTGACATATGAAAGAAGAAAGTAAGAAGACATTTAAATTAAAAACAATGCTGAAGTTATCACCATGTTTAAGATCAGCATTGCACTGGTGGTCATTTGTGGAAAACATCTGGTGACACTGCATACATGTGTAACCTATTTTCCTTATCTGACTTTTCCATACTAATCTTCCTGATGTTGCGAGTCACGGAGCAGAGTTGCACTTGTGAGTCAGTAGTGCCCATTAGCAATTAATTTAAATTTCCTCACAAACATCATCATTACAGTTAATTTTCTTCCTTTCTAAGGAAACTATTGTTCATTTTGTGTTTAACTTTTTTCTTACTGAAGTGTCATTGCTACACATTTAAGCACATTTGCACTGTAGTCAACATTGGCATCACATTGCTAGCAACAAATCTTGCGCTGTCATATGACCAATAGGAGGAAATGTGATACAACATCATGATACTTGTAGCTAAGTGATGCCCATGATGGTCATATCCACTGTTAAGTGTCTATTGATATGATTTCAAAGTGATTTTTATGTGATTCTCCAATGTTGCCTCTGCTGGGCCAGAGTTTCTATTGCCGACCACCGGCCCTCTGCTACCCCCTCTGCCTCTTTCTCCTCCCCACCTCCCTTGCCCTCCCCTTCTCCTCCTATCTCCCCTTCCTCCTCTTCTTCCACTTCCCCCTTCACCTCTCCCTCCCTCCTCCTCCTTCTCTTCCACTTTTCCCTCCTGTCCCTCCTCCACCTCCTCCTCCCTATCCTCCTCCAAACTGATACTGTGGAGTTGGCCTACCCAGGAAAAGAAAATGCGTGACAAGAGCAATTCAAACAACAAGAACAACATGCATTGTGATTTTATATGAAGTGAAGTAGGCAGCCACCATGAAAAAATATTAATTAAAACAATCTGACAGAACTGGATAAAAGCTGAAGTTGTGAAGCTCCATCATTGCTGAAAAAATGAATGAATGCCACAATGTGCTTCAATGATTCTTGGAAGCAATTCTTTTCTTGCTTTCTTCAGAAGAAAACAGGGGGGGGGTGGGGGGGGGGGGCTGGGGGGGAGAGGGGGGAGATGAGGTGGGGTTGGGGCTGGGTGGTAGGAGAGGCTTGAGAGACATATGTAAGTATTTATTTGAAAGAAAATTACAACATCCCTGAGCCCAAATCAGATTGAGTGATGGAAGACTACAGCCCTGGTTGTGTAAAAACAAAACAAAAATCCACACCATATTCCACAGCAAATATCACAGCAAACCATAACAGCCCACAAGGAAAATACACATGTATTTCCTATGTGAAGTATGTAACTTTACAGAGAATGCTTTTAAGTGTGAATCCAGTCAGCTTCTCTGGTCTCACCTCCAGGGTCCTTGAAAGTGACCAGGCAGGAGTTTTTGTTTGGAATCATCTTTACTTCAGTCACCTCCCCTCCACCAGACCTCTTGACCGCCTCAAAGTAGAGCTCCACTGCATCTTGAGAGTGGGCTGCAGAGGCTGGGAGATTTTTTACCAGCACGGTGTGGGAGATCTGCACACGCTCTGCCACCAGTTGAGCTCCTTCCAGCTTTGCGGCCTGACACACATGCTCCAACTTCCCAATGTCTGTGGGAAAAGCATGCAGG
>JAWQFJ010001510.1:13961-16461 GCA_034096865.1 Theodoxus fluviatilis | reverse complement strand
GGGGAGGAGAGGGAGAAGGGGGGAGGGGGAGGAGGGAGAGGAGGGGGAGGAGGAGGAGGTGAGGGGGGAGGAGAGGGGAGGGGAGGGGAGGGAGGAGGGGGAGGAGGAGAGAGGGGGGTGAGGGAGGGGGGGGGGGAAGGAGGGGAGGGGGGGAGGAGGAGGAGGGTGGAGGGGAGGAGAGGGGAGGGGGAGGGAAGGGGAGGGGGAGGGGAGGAGAGGGGGCGGAGGGGGGAGGGAGGAGGAGGGAGGGGAGGAGGAGGGGAGGGGGAGGAGGGGAGGAGGAGGGGAGGGAGGGGAGGAGGGGAGAGGGAGGGGGAGGAGGGGGGGGAGGAGGAGAGGAGGGAGGGGAGGAGGGAGGAGGGTGGAGGGAGGGGAGGAGGGGAGGAGGGGAGGGAGGGGAGGAGGGGGGAGGGAGGGAGGGGAGGAGGAGGGGAGGGAGGAGGAGGAGGAGGGTAGGAGGGGGAGGAGGGAGGGGGAGGAGGGAGGGGGAGGGGGGGAGGGGGGAGGGGGGCAGGAGGGGAGGAGGAGAGGAGGGGAGGGGAAGGGAGGGAGGGGAGGGAGGAGGAGGGGAGGAGGGGAGGAGGGTAGGGGAGGAGGAGGGGAGGGGAGGAGGGAGGGAGAGGAGGAGGAGGGGGAGGGAGGAGGGGAGGAGGGTGAGGAGGAGGGGAGGTGGGGAGGAGAGGGAGGGTGAGGAGAGAGGGAAGGGTGAGGAGAGGAGGAGGAGGGTGAGGAGGAGGAAGAGTAGGAGGAGGAGGAGAGGAGGAGGGTTGAGGAGGAGGAGGAGGGTGAGGAGAGGGGGGTAAGGAGGAGGAGGAGGGTAGAGAGGAGGAAGGGTGGAGGAGGGAGGGTAGGAGAGAGGGAGGGTAGGAGGAGAGGAGGGTGAGGAGGAGGAGGGTGGAGAGAGGAGGAGGGTGGAGAGAGGAGGAGGGTGGAGAGAGGAGGAGGGTGGAGAGAGGAGGAGGGTGGAGAGAGGGGAGGGTGGAGAGAGTGGAGGGGGTGGAGAGAGAGGAGGGGGTGGAGAAAGAGGAGGGGTGAGGAGAGGAGGAGGGTGAGGAGGAGGAGGGAGAGGAGGAGGAGGAGGGGGGAGGAGGAGAGAGGAGGAGGTAGGAGAGGAGGGAGGAGGAGGTGGGAGAGGAGGAGGAAGGGTAGGAGGAGGAGGAGGTGTGAGGAGGAGGAGGTGTAAGGAGGAGGAGGAGGAGGTGTGAGGATGAGGAGGTGTGAGGAGGAATAGGAGGTGTGAGGAGGAGGAGGAGGTGTGAGGAGGAGGAGGAGGAGGAGGTGTAAGGAGGAGGAGGAGGTGTAAGGAGGAGGAGGTGTAAGGAGGAGGAGGTGTAAGGAGGAGGAGGAGGTGTGAGGAGGAGGAGGAGGTGTAAGGAGGAGGAGGTGTGAGGAGGAGGAGGAGGTGTAAGGAGGAGGAGGAGGTGTGAGGAGGAGGAGGAGGTGTGAGGAGGAGGAGGAGGTGTGAGGAGGAGGAGGAGGTGTAAGGAGGAGGAGGAGGTGTAGGAGGAGGAGGAGGAGGTGTAAGAAGGAGGAGGTGTAAGGAGGAGGAGGTGTAAGGAGGAGGTGTAAACAGGAGAAGAGAACATAGACCACTGAAGCTCAGCTTGTAGAGCATTTTGAGCGATAACTGAAGGTCTGTTCAAAGTTCAGTCACCCCCTGGGGACCCATATTTTTCCTGTCTGTCCCTTGCAGGGCAACTGATGATGGTGATGATGTACTAATCAAAATGGCGAAAGAAATTACTTTTACACGGAATACTCCATTGTCTTTCTTTCCACTAATTTACTGACTTACAATTACAAGCCCTTTCTTTATACATCTCTCAACTCGGCCTGAAAAAAATAATCTACAGGGACTGACAGTAATCTTTTTACATAAATATACAAGAAGGGCAAAGCCCATACGACTCACATGCTTGACCTTGACCTTTATATGACCTTGACCTTCAGGTGACCTTCAAGGTCAAGGTCCAACAACTCAACATATCCAATGACTCATACACAAAGAAATGCTATTACACATTTTTCCTACCCAAATACATGTGACCTTGACCCAAGGTCAAGGTCATCCAAGGTCATGCAACACAAAGCTGTTAATTCAAGACATAGGAAGCACAATGGTGCTTATTGGCACTTCTACCATGAGATATAGTCACTTGTTAGTGGTTTCACTACCCCATTTTGGTCACATTTCATAAGGGTCAAGTGACCTTGACCTTTGATGATATGTGACCAAATGTGTCTCATGATGAAAGTATAACATGCTGCCCCACATAATTATTAAGCTTTGAACACAGTTATCTTCCATAGTTCAGGGTCAAGGTCACTTCAAAATATGTATAGCAATCCAACTTTGAAGAGCTCCTGTGACCTTGACCTTGAAGCAAGGTTCAACCAATACTGGTATCAAAAGATAGGGCTTGCTTTGACCTAATATGACCAACTTGTAGCTAAGGTCGCCATTTTCATAACATGGGAGAACATTGGAAAAATGTGAAAA
>JAWQFJ010001510.1:0-13939 GCA_034096865.1 Theodoxus fluviatilis | reverse complement strand
GAGGAGGAGGAGGTGTATGGAGGAGGAGGAGGTGTGAGGAGGAGGAGGAGGTGTAAGGAGGAGGAGGTGTGAGGAGGAGGAGGAGGTGTGAGGAGGTGTAAGGAGGAGGAGGAGGTGTGAGGAGGTGTAAGGTGGAGGAGGAGGTGTAAGGAGGAGAAGGAGGTGTATGGAGGAAGAGGAGGTGTGAGGAGGAGGAGGAGGTGGAGGAGGAGGAGGGGGAGGAGGAGGAGGAGTGTGAGGAGGAGGAGGTGTGAGGAGGAGGAGGAGGTGTAAGGAGGAGGGAGGAGGTGGAGGAGGAGGAGGAGTGTAGGAGGAGGAGAGAGGGTAGGAGAGGAGGGTGGGAGGAGAAGGAGGGTGGAGGAGGAGAGGGAGGAGGTGATGGGGGGAGGAGGGTAGGAGAGGAGGAGGTGTAGGAGGAGGAGGAGGGTGAGGGAGGAGGAGGAGGGGGAGGAGGAGGTATGGAGGAGGAGGAGGTGTGAGGAGGAGGAGGAGGTGTGAGGAGGAGGAGGAGATGTGAGGAGGAAGAGGAGGTGTATGGAGGAGGAGGAGGTGTGAGGAGGAGGAGGAGGGTGGATGAGAGAGGAGGAGGGTGGAGGAGAGAGGAGGGTGGAGAAGAGAGGAGGTGGGTGGAGAGAGGAGGAGGGTGGAGAGAGGAGGAGGGTAGGAGGAGGGAGGAAGGTGTGAGAGAGGAGGAGGTGTAGGAGAGAGGAGGAGGTGTAAGGAGGAGAGGAGGGTGAGGAGGAGGAGGAGGGTAGAGGAGGAGGAGGAGGGTAGGAAGAGGAGGAGGGTGTGAGGAGAGAGGGGAGGGTGTGAGGAGGAGGGGAGGGTGAGGAGGAGGAGGGTGAGGGGAGAGGAGGAAGGTGTGAGGAGGAGGAGGAAGGGTGGAGGAGGAGGGAGAGGAGGTGAAGGAGGAGAGGAGGTGTGAGGAGGGGGAGGGTGTAGGAGGAGGGGAGGAGGTGTGGAGAGAGGAGGAGGTGTGAGAGAGGGAAGGGGTGGAGAGAGGAGGAGAGGTGTGGGAGAGAGGGGAGAGAGGTGTGGAGGAGGGGAAGGTGTAGGAGGAGGAGGAGGAGGAGAGAGGAGGTGTAAGGAGGAGGAGGAGGTGTGAGGAGGAGGAGGAGGTGTAAGGAGGAGGAGGAGGTGTGAGGAGGAGGAGGAGGTGTGAGGAGGAGGAGGAGGTGTGAGGAGGAGGAGGAGGTGTGAGGAGGAGGAGGAGGTGTGAGGAGGAGGAGGAGGTGTAAGGAGGAGGAGGAGGTGGTACATAAGGAGGAGGAGGAGGAGGTGTAAGGAGGAGGAGGTGTAAGGAGGAGGAGGTGTAAGGAGAAGGAGGTGTAAACAGGAGAAGAGAACATAGACCACTGTAGCTCAGCTGGTAGAGCATTTTGAGCGATAACTGAAGGTCTGAAGTTCAGTCACCCCCTGGGGACCCATATTTTTCCTGTCTGTTTCTCGCAGGGCAACTGATGATGGTGATGATGTACTAATCAAAATGGCGAAAGAAATTACTTTTACATGGAATACTCCATTGTCTTTCTTTCCACTAATTTACTGACTTACAATTACAAGCTCTTTCTTTATACATCTCTCAACTTGGCCTGAAAAAATAATCTACAGGGACTGACAGTAATCTTTTTACATAAATATACAAGAAGGGCAAAGCCCATACGACTCACATGCTTGACCTTGACCTTTATATGACCTTGACCTTCAGGTGACCTTCAAGGTCAAGGTCAAACAACTAAACCTACCAATGACATCATACACAAAGAAATGCTTTACACATTTTTCCTACCAAAATACATGTGACCTTGACCCAAGGTCAAGGTCATCCAAGGTCATGCAACACAAAGCTGTTAATTCAAGACATAGGAAGCACAATGGTGCTTATTGGCACTTTCTACCATGAGATATAGTCACTTTTAGTGGTTCACTACCCCATTTTGGTCACATTTCATAAGGGTCAAAGTGACCTTGACCTTGATGATATGTGACCAAATGTGTCTCATGATGAAAGTATAACATGTGCCCCACATAATTATTAAGTTTGAAACAGTTATCTTCCATAGTTCAGGGTCAAGGTCACTTCAAAATATGTATACAATCCAACTTTGAAGAGCTCCTGTGACCTTGACCTTGAAGCAAGGTCAACCAAACTGGTATCAAAAGATAGGGCTTGCTTTGACCTATATACCACTTGTAGCTAAGGTCGCCATTTTCAATAACATGGGAGAAAATTGGAAAAATGTGAAAAATGACTGTTTTTGAGACCACATTTATGGCTCCTGTGACCTTGACCTTGAAGCAAGGTCAAGTCACTATGTATGTTTTTTGAGGCCTTGTCATCATACACCATCATGCCACATTTGGTGTTGATAGACTTAATAGTCTCCGAGAAAAATTCAACGTTTAAGTTTTTTACGGACGCCCGCCCGGACGCCCGGACGGACGGACGACACGGCTCAGTACATAGACTCACTTTTGCTTCGCATGTGAGTCAAAAATGCATGAACTGACAACTAGCGGGTATTCCTCCAAGTTTGATTGACTATTTGTATTTTAAATCAAGGAGCTCAAGACCAAAATAATGGGCAATGCCACAATGCCACTACTTATATTGGAGGCCAGCCTCACCTTCATGCTGTGAGAGGTCTGGGGCCTGGCTTCCCAGGCTTCTGCCCAGACACGTGTGGTACAGGGACACCTGCAGTTCCGCCCCGTCAAGCTTGTGGTCCTGCATCTCACACACTCGAACGGCAACTGTCAGACAAGCCAAGAAACACAATCAGCAATATTATCTGTCTTGTTTTATTGGTTCCCTGACTCAGTCGATTAGCTCTCAATTCCCTACCTGCCACCCAAAGATGAAAAGTCTGGGTCTCTAGTTTCCCACTCTAACATATTGTTCTAAATTCATTGATCATGTCAGAGTGAGGAGGCAGCTCTACTTCAAGTTTCCATTGACAGCTAAATTTAGAACAATGACTCTGGAGAAGGAATCAGGAGAAGGGGCAACTGAAGGTTAGGTGACAACAAGATCATCATGGGATGGACAGCACGGGGCAGAAAGAGGCAGTATGGACACATCTCTCCTGTTCAGTCAACCTCCATTTCCTTACTTGTTCAGAGGCAGTTTTTAATCAGTTCATAGCTTCCTGTCAAGAGCAGATCATGAAATAGCAATTACCTACAATAGCAACAGCAACCTTGATTCACAAACACGGATAAAAGTAAGCACAGAAGTTGAAAACAGAAGAAATGATCAATTGGAGGTGTAAGAATCCCAACTTAATGATGGATCAAACATTCTGGGTGTAGACCTTCCTCAGTACCTAATCACAACTTCAAGATACTCTGCCTGGTGTACAAATGTCTGACTGGATGCGCTTCGTTGTACCTGAGGGAGTTGCTAACTATTTATACTCCAACAAGAAACCTTTGGTCTTCAACTCAAGGATTACTATGTAAGCGAGAAGGCTCCGTTGGTGTGGGCCTAGGCGCAGGGTGGGGCTATAGAGAGGCGTTTGGAATTCTCTCTACCCCATGGCGCAGGACCGACCCCTGGGTCGAGCTGGTCAGGCTGGCAGGAAGTGTAGAGGCAGTGTGCCTCTACTCCCTTGACTCCTCGAGTGGTCAGCAGTCAAGCAAGGCTTGGCGTCAGCTTTTCCAGTCTTTATTCATGGTAACAAGGCAATTCAGGGCATTGCAGGCATAATAGCTGTACACCGGAATGACCTTCCCGTGACCTCTCGCTCTGCCATCCTGACTGTCGCTCGTTCTTCTTCTCTGGTCTCTCGTCTTACCTCTCTCCTTCTCGTCTCATCTCGTCTCTGGTCTCTGCCCATGTGTTGGCGCTATTTAGGCAGGGGCTTTAAATAGCCATCACGAGGGCGTGAGCGAGCGCAAACGAAACTTCTAAAGCAGTGCATGATATATTAAATGAATAAACTCTCAATTTTGGTGTGATCTCAAAACACGCAAATACTGGCTGGTCAGATTGGATACTAACTGGCGTTTAACCACGTGTGAGCTGCGTGAACCTCATACATCTCTACGGCAGCCACAGAGTGAGCGAAACACGCCTTCTCACGTATCTCTGCAGTTACCATCTAGGCACACATGTATGGAAGTAGAGGTGGAAGGCAACACGTTGAATTACATTTGTCTGGACAAGTTTCTACATCATATTCTCACCCTCTTACAATATATTTTAAAAAAATGAGCAAAAAAAAATGGCCAGCACTCCTTTTAGTTTGCCAGAGCAGTTCTGTAGAATGACATTCCTAATTCCATAAGATTATGTGGCTCCTTCACATATTTCAAACAGCAGCTGAGAACACTACTTTTCTCCAGAATAGATGCCAGTGCCTTTAAAATTTACATCCATCCATCAATCCAACCATCCATCCATCCACAGCCTCATTCAAATTACAGAACAAGAAGGGCAAAGCCCATACGACTCACATGCTTGACCTTGACCTTTATATGACCTTGACCTTCAGGTGACCTTCAAGGTCAAGGTCAAACAACTAAACCTACCAATGACATCATACACAAAGAAATGCTTTACACATTTTTCCTACCAAAATACATGTGACCTTGACCCAAGGTCAAGGTCATCCAAGGTCATGCAACACAAAGCTGTTAATTCAAGACATAGGAAGCACAATGGTGCTTATTGGCACTTTCTACCATGAGATATAGTCACTTTTAGTGGTTCACTACCCCATTTTGGTCACATTTCATAAGGGTCAAAATGACCTTGACCTTGATGATATGTGACCAAATGTGTCTCATGATGAAAGTATAACATGTGCCCCACATAATTATTAAGTTTGAAACAGTTATCTTCCATAGTTCAGGGTCAAGGTCACTTCAAAATATGTATACAATCCAACTTTGAAGAGCTCCTGTGACCTTGACCTTGAAGCAAGGTCAACCAAACTGGTATCAAAAGATAGGGCTTGCTTTGACCTATATACCACTTGTAGCTAAGGTCGCCATTCTCAATAACGTGGGAGAAAATTGGGAAAATGTGAAAAATGACTGTTTTTGAGACCACATTTATGGCTCCTGTGACCTTGACCTTGAAGCAAGGTCAAGTCACTATGTATGTTTTTTGAGGCCTTGTCATCATACACCATCATGCCACATTTGGTGTTGATAGACTTAATAGTCTCCGAGAAAAATCCAACGTTTAAGTTTTTTACGGACGCCCGGACGGACGGACGCCCGGACGGACGGACGACACGGCTCAGTACATAGACTCACTTTTGCTTCGCATGTGAGTCAAAAAGACACATTAGTTCAATTGGTGCTGTTTGAAGATGGCACGCTATATCTATGCCAACTGCCAGTGGGTGTCTAATTGGAGTATGCTGAACTTTGCAATATGTTCCTATGTAAACATATTATTTTCTCTCACAACCCTGAAACAACATTTCTCGCCTTCTCCTCCATGGTGTAATTGTGGAAAAAAGATCAGAGAGAAGAGCAGGCCCAAAAAGCCAAACAGCCAGGGATTCCAGCGGATGAGGAGGACATCAAGCAGCCCTGGACATGTTACTCTTGAGATCGATTGATGTTTTTAAGATTTTCAACAGAGAAGTTTGTACATTCAAACACACACACACACACACACACACACACACACACACACACGTGTGCATACACACTCACTTGCTTGCTTGCTCACTCTCTCACCCACCCACCACCCACCCACCCACCCACCCACCCACCCACCCACCCACTCACTCACTCACTCACTC
The DNA here is from genome assembly GCA_034096865.1 of Theodoxus fluviatilis. Lineage (NCBI taxonomy): Eukaryota > Metazoa > Mollusca > Gastropoda > Cycloneritida > Neritidae > Theodoxus > Theodoxus fluviatilis. The sequence continues at coordinate 8,177 of JAWQFJ010001510.1, read as the reverse complement.
ACTCACTCACTCACTCACTCACTCACTCACTCACTCACTCACTCACTCACTCACTCACTCACTCACTCATCCACACAGACAAAAATTTATGAACCACTGTCTAGAAAAAAGCACCATGTATTGACTACCCTAAGACTGATGCTGAAAAACTCGTTATCTAACACTTTGAATTCTGCTGAGAAAGTAGATAATGCGTGGTAAGAAGAAACAGATGCCCAAACCTCTACTGACATGGCTAAATGTTGTCTCACCTCGTGGGTCCACAAAAGTGACCAGGCAGGAGTTTTCCCCTGGCACCATTGTTACAGACTCCACATCTCCACCCCCAGACCGCCTGGCAGCCTCGAAGTACAGCTCCACAGCATCCTTGGAGGAGGTGGGGTTGAGGGAGTTCACCAGCACAGTGCGTGACACGGGCACGCCTTCCACTCGAAGCCTTGCTCCCTCCACCTGCACCCTTTGGCAGACTTGCTGCAGTCTGTGAACATCTGCACAGCACAAATTACAGTATATGCCTGCACCCTTTGGCAGACTTGCTGCAGTCTGCCAACATCTGCACACCACAAATTACAGTATATGTCTGCACCCTTTGGCAGACTTGCTGCAATGTACCAACATCTGCACAGCACAAATTACAGTATATGTCTGCACCCTTTGGCAGACTTGCTGCAGTCTGCCAACATCTGCACAGCACAAATTACAGTATATGTCTGCACCCTTTGGCAGACTTGCTGCAGTCTACCAACATCTGCACAGCTCAAATTACAGTATATGTCTGCACCCTTTGGCAGACTTGCTGCAGTCTACCAACATCTGCACAGCACAAATTACAGTATATGCCTGCACCCTTTGGCAGACTTGCTGCAGTCTACCAACATCTGCACAGCACAAATTACAGTATATGCCTGCACCCTTTGGCAGACTTGCTGCAGTCTGCCAACATCTGCACACCACAAATTACAGTATGTCTGCACCCTTTGGCAGACTTGCTGCAGTCCACCAACATCTGCTCAGCACAAATTACAGTATATGTCCGCACCCTTTGGCAGACTTGCTGCAGTCTGCCAACATCTGCACACCACAAATTACAGTATATGTCTGCACCCTTTGGCAGACTTGCTGCAGTCTGCCAACATCTGCACACCACAAATTACAGTATATGTCTGCACCCTTTGGCAGACTTGCTGCAGTCTGCCAACATCTGCACAGCACAAATTACAGTATATGTCTGCACCCTTTGGCAGACTTGCTGCAGTCTACCAACATCTGCACAGCACAAATTAGATTATATGGAGCATGCTAGAGATGTGTTGATAAAAAAAAATTGTAAAAAATCACAGCAAGTACAAGAAGGGTGGAGAGGAGGAGGAGGGGGAGAAAGAGAAGATAAATTTCACTCAATGTGAAGAGAAGAAGGAGGAAGAGGAGGAGGAGAAAGAGAAGGCAAGACAGGGCACATGTAAGAAGGAAATGGGAGAAGATGAAGAGAAATCACAGTAAGGACAAGAAAAAAGAGAACAGAAAAGGAAGAGGAAAGGAAGAGGAAAGGAAGGGGGATTCACAGTAATAGTGAGAAGGACAAGGATGATGATGAAGAGAAGGGAAATCACATTAAATGTGAGAAGGAAAAGAAGGAGGAAGAAGAGAAAAGAAATCACAACAAGTGTGAGAAGGAGAAGATAAGAGGATGAAGAGGACTGAGTGTGTACTATTACAGGGAGAAAGAAGAGGAACAAGAGGAATAGGAGAGGGAGGGACATACATATCAGGAACAGAAAGACCAATATGAATGGGAGCAAGAGAAGAAAGAGCAGAAGGATGAGGAGCAGCAGGAGCAGAAGTAGTAGCTGCAGCAGCAGTACGAGGAACAGGAGGAGCAGGAGGAAGAACAGGAGGAGCAGGAGGAAGAACAGGAGGAGCAGGAGGAAGAACAGGAGGAGCAGGAGGAGGAGCAGGAGGAAGAACAGGAGGAGCAGGAGGAAGAACAGGAGGAGCAGGAGGAAGAACAGGAGGAGCAGGAGGAAGAACAGGAGGAGCAGGAGGAAGAACAGGAGGAGCAGGAGGAAGAACAGGAGGAGCAGGAGGAAGAGCAGGAGGAAGAACAGGAGGAGCAGGAGGAAGAACAGGAGGAGGAGCAGGAGGAAGAACAGGAGGAGCAGGAGGAAGAACAGGAGGAGCAGGAGGAAAAAAAAGAGGAGCAGGAGGAAGAGCAGGAGGAAGAACAGGAGGAGCAGGAGGAAGAACAGGAGGAGCAGGAGGAAGAAAAGGAGGAGCAGGAGGAAGAACAGGAGGAGCAGGAGGAATAGAAGGAGGAGCAGGAGGAGGAGGAGGAGGAAGAGAAGGAGGAGCAGGAGGAGAACAGGTGCAGGAGCAGGAAGAGGAGAGCAGGAGCAGGAGAAGAACAGGAGGAGCAGGAGGAAAAAAAAGAGGAGCAGGAGGAAGAGCAGGAGGAAGAACAGGAGGAGCAGGAGGAAGAACAGGAGGAGCAGGAGGAAGAACAGGAGGAGCAGGAGGAAGAACAGGAGGAGCAGAAGGAAGAACAGGAGGAGCAGAAGGAATAAAAGGAGGAGCAGGAGGAGGAGCAGGAGGAAGAAAAGGAGGAGCAGGAGGAAGAACAGGAGGAGCAGAAGGAAGAACAGGAGGAGCAGAAGGAAGAAAAGGAGGAGCAGGAGGAGGAGCAGGAGGAAGAACAGGAGGATGAACAAGAGGAGCAGAAGCCATAGAAACAGAGCAGATGAAGGAGCAAGAGGAACGAAGGGCAGCAGGTGCAGGGGAAGGAGAAGTAAAAGCAGAAACAAGAAGGGCAAAGCCCATACGACTCACATGCTTGACCTTGACCTTGACATTCAGTGACCTTCAAGGTCAAGGTCAAACAACTAAACCTAGCAATGACATCATACACTAAGAAATGATTTACACATTTTTTCCTACCAAAAATACACGTGACCTTGACCCAAGGTCATCCAAGGTCATGCAACACAAAGCTCTTAATTCAAGACATAGGAAGCACAATGGTGCTTATTGGCACTTTCTACCATGAGATATGGTCAATTTTAGTGGTTCACTACCACATTTTGGTCACATTTCATAAGGGTCAAAGTGACCTTGACCTTGATGATATGTGACCAAATGTGTCTCATGATGAAAGTATAACATGTGCCCCACATAATTATTAAGTTTGAAACAGTTATCTTCCATAGTTCAAGGTCAAGGTCACTTCAAAATATGTATACAATCCAACTTTGAAGAGCTCCTGTGACCTTGACCTTGAAGCAAGGTCAACCAAACTGGTATCAAAAGATAGGGCTTGCTTTGACCTATATACCACTTGTAGCTAAGGTCGCCATTCTCAATAACGTGGGAGAAAATTGGGAAAATGTGAAAAATGACTGTTTTTGAGACCACATTTATGGCTCCTGTGACCTTGACCTTGAAGCAAGGTCAAGTCACTATGTATGTTTTTTGAGGCCTTGTCATCATACACCATCATGCTACATTTGGTGTTGATAGACTTAATAGTCTCCGAGAAAAATCCAACGTTTAAGTTTTTTACGCCCGGACGGACGCCCGGACGGACGGACGGACGCCCGGACGGACGACACGGCTGAGTACATAGACTCACTTTTGCTTCGCATGTGAGTCAAAAAGGAGCAGCTAGCAGGAGCTATATAGAGTCAAAGCATGAATGGGAGGGATGTGTGTATTTGGATGGGGAGAAAAGGAAGGAAAAGTGAAAACTTACAGAGAAAAGGCAAGAGAACAACCTCAACAGGCAATATGACAAGTATTACATAACAGGTCTAATATGTCCTGGTGGGACTTGCCCTCCATGCAGCTTACCTGGCTCTTCATCAAACATGACCATGAAGACGCCAGGCTCCTTGCCCTTGATGAACTCTCTCGGCACAATTCCAATCTTGGCCTCCAAGAAGAAAGTCAGGCAGTCTAGGGAGGTGACTTCTGCCACGCCCGCCAGCAGCAATCGATCAGAATACATCTCTTCAGGGGCTGGCTTTGGAGGAGGAGTGTAGAGCTTCACATCCAGACTTCGCCCACCTAGCTTGTGCTTCTTCTGAACAAATCGTGCAGCCACTGAAATAAGACAGAATACGGTAATGTGCATAACACTGACCAAACCAAAAGCAATTCCAATTAAGTTGTAACACAAAATTCACTTTTCATCCACTTGTTAAAAAACTAAAGATGATATTTAAAGTCTGTGGAAATTATTTGGGGGGGAGGGATCTTGCTTACCAGTTTCAGTCATTTTAATATGTATACATTTTTCCTTCTATATTTAGGTACACTTAAAGCAAATAGAAAATTGTGTAATATGGTACTCATTAGTTTATGTGTAATTTAATTTAAGATGTAACAAACTTACTTCAGAAGAACAGAACATTTTCTGGGAAGAATAAATTTTTACCCACAGGTTTTTAAAATGGAACCTAACACATGCAAACAGACAGAAAGCCAACATGTTCAACTGAAGGAGGCAATCCACTCACATTATTGCAAGTGGCAGAAAAAGACAACACAGCACACACATTCAAATCGAGATTGTGATGAAATCAAGACAGAGCTTCAGTTTTACCTGCAGGGTCTTCAAAGGTCACCAGCAAGCGACACTCCTCTCTGTCTATCTGCAGATTCTTGAAGTGTCCCCCTCCCTTCTTGGGGTTCTCCAGATACAGCTCGAGGGAATCATCTGAGGTGTCAGCAGCAAAATTTTTCACTTCCACAGTTTGGCAGGGGGCTTCAACAGCCTCAGCCTCCTCCTCCTCCATCACTTTCTCTTCCTTGGCACCTCTTGGGACCTCTGCGTGCAGGGCCACTTGTATGCGCTTTTCTTTCAGCACAAAGGATCCTTTCTCCTGAAATTTCTTCAGAACTTCCTCCTCCACTGAAACAGACAAAGCTTAAGATTAGATAACACGTTTCCTGTTTAATGTAATACTTGTGTTCATTTTCAGTGCTGAACTTTTAAGCTTTTGACTATCCAAAGTATTTTCAGCAGGCAAAATACCACACCAGGATTGGGCAGAAACATACATTTTAGAAATGTGGCTCCCATAGTCAAAACATCTACTGCATGAGCAAAATCTAAAGATTGCTAGTTTTCTGCCTTACACTCAAATTAGCTTATGCAAGCATTGTACCATCTGAAACAACACGCACTGAATAACACACTGTGCAATTGGCCTATCCTTACTGACACACATATTTTCTGTTAACCCTCTCTTCATCACATGAGTAAAATTCATGGCTTCAGTTGTACTTGAGGAAATACAATCACAGGCTACTAATAAGAAACAATTATATAAACCATGGACAGCAATAATGCTGACTCTTGTCTATTGTTTTATCAAAGCTCACTGCAGTAAATGCTGAATGTCTTCCACAATGCATTTCATGGAAGATTCTTGCACAAAGCCAAAACCCTGCATGGACAGACAGAAAAAGCTTTTGGCCTCAGATGGGGACTGAACCTGCAACCTCCAGCTGATATTCAAATCAAGTAGGACTGATGTAACCTTTGTCCATTCTGTGCATGAATATTCAATTCTGACCTAAAGGACCACTAGAAATGGACAAGTTTGGTGGGACAGCTCCTGGTGGTTACAGCATGATTTGAAATACCTGTGAGCAAGCATTCTAAAAAAGGAGACTGAGTTGTAATGAAGGCTGCAATAGCTCATCTACAAAATTCCAAAAGACACGTCCACTTCCACACAGAGACACAAGTACTGCAGGTCCAGACACTCAACTCACTTGCTGGTTCCTCAAAGACGATCACAGCCTTGTTCCTCCTCCTATCCAGCTTGAGAGACTTTATGTTGCCACCACCAGTCTTTCGCTTGTTCTCAAAGAAGAAACGCAGATCATCTTTGGAAACGTCAGGCAGGTCCCACACCAGCAGACCCTGGGGGCCCCTCACCCCCCTGCCACCCCCATCCTCCCCCTCCCCCTCCACAGCTCGGACAGCCTCTGTAGGGAGAGCAGGGTCAGATACAGGGATGATTCATGATGATGATGATGATGATGGTGATGATGATGGTGATGGTGACGATGATGGTGATGATGATGGTGGTGGTGGTGGTGGTGGTCGGCGGTTGGTGGTGGTGGTGGTGGTGGTGGTGGTGGTGGTGGTGGTGGTGGTGGTGGTGGTGGGTGGATGGGTGGGTGAATGTTGGGTGGGTTGGTGGTGGTGGTGTTGGTGGTGGTGGTGTTGGTGGTGGTGGTGGTGGTGGTGGTGGTGGTGGTGGTGGTGGTGGTGGTGGTGGTGGTGGTCAGTACTGTGATGGGAGAGAAAAAAGAGGGAGTGGAGGAAGAGACACTGACAAATGTTTTTATGGTGGATATTGTGAAGCAGATTGTGGCTGATGTCACTTGTAACAATGATGGTGGTAATGATGATGATGATGATGATGGTGACTACTGTTACTGGGAAGAGAAAGAGGACAGTAAAGGAAGAGAGAGACGTACAAATGTTTCTGCAGTGGAGGTTGTTGAGCAGATTGTGGCTGATGTGTGTCATTTGTTGGGGGCTTCTGCCAACTGAGTGAGGGCTAGGTGTTGATTTGTATGTTTGATTGGTGGATGGATGTAATGGTGTTGATATGGGCTGGATATGAAGTTTCTTGTTGCACGTGGGTTTGGCTTGATCTTACATGTTGGTTCAAACACATGTTGGATCTGAATTATCTGACCCTGTCCCGATCCCCCTCAGTAGTCTCTTTGGCTGCTTGGGGCCACCCTGGCTGAGCTTCTGGAGCAGGCCCCAAAAGCCCAGCAGCCAGGGGTTCCTGCTGATGAGGGGGGCATTGATGAGAGGGGCATTGATGAGGGGGGCATTGATGAGGGGGGCATTGATGAGGGGGGGGCATTGATGAGGGGGGTATTGATGAGGGGGGCATTGATGAGGGGGGCATTGATGAGGGGGGCATTGATGAGGGGGGCAATGGCCAGCTCTTGCCATATGTTACAGTATTACTCACATAAGGAATACAGGACACCAAAATATTCTTTAACCTTCTTCACCCTGGAAGTCCTGGTGTGGTTAAAAAACAACATGGCCCTGCACATGTGAGAGGGATTTGGGAAGAGAATGGGCGTTCAGGGCCGGTATATTTAATTAAATTCTTATCTATTCTGATATTGTGCATTTTTCATGCCCATTATCTGAGCCTCACAGATAAGGTGAGTATTCCCTTTTTGAGAAATATTTTGTCATGAAGAAGAAAATAAAACTTGTCTAGAAAAACAACTTGTCCACCATGACCTTGAACGAGGTACTGGGTCCTTGACCATAAGGATCAACATGGATAGTGGTCAAGGGGGAGTCAACTATTTCACACACACCCCTTCCCCCCCCCCCCCCCCACCACCACCCCCTCCCCCAGCCCCCCCCCCCCCACCACCCTGCCCCCGCCCCCCCCCCCCCCCCCCCTCCCTCCACCTCTCTCTCTCTCTCTCTCTCTCTCTCTCTCTCATCTCTCTCTCTCTCTCTCTCTCTCTCTCTCTCTCTCTCTCTCTCTCTCTCTCTCTCTCTCACTTGCATGAGATTTAGCATGCAACTGTGTTGTAGACAAGATGTCACAAAGATTTGGGAAGGGGATTGGGGTTGAGGGTCCGCTTGTTTTCATAGATTCTGAGCTATTCTACCATTTCCAATTGTTATGCCCATTATCTGAGCCTCACAGGAAAGATGATTAGTTTTTATGTGAGAAAGATATGTTATAAAGAAGAAGAAAATAAAACTTGTCTGAAAGAAAAAAGTTCTAAACTATTTAATTTTTATGTAAGATACCCCTAAAATTTTACCTCCCTTAATGTGGGGTGTAGAGATTTAGACAAATCTCAGATAGAAGAGGGGTGAATGTGCAAGAGACAATCAGTGGAGATGTTTAATGATCATGCAGTCACTTTTGTCCTAATTATTCTTGTGTAAGTGTGCATCGGATGAAAACTATCGCATGCATAAAAAAATCCTTATACATACCTGAAACCCTGCAGGAGTGTTATTGGTGTGTGTGCATGTACATGTATGTGTGTGTATGTACATGTATGTGTGTGTGTGTGTGTACATGTAATGATGTATATGTGTGTGTGTGTGTGCATTTGTGTTGAAAGTTTCTGTGTGAGTGTATGTATACATGTGTATTTGTGTGTATGTG
>JAWQFJ010001509.1:165195-174980 GCA_034096865.1 Theodoxus fluviatilis | reverse complement strand
GGGTGGGGGGGGGGGGGGGGGGGGGGCGAGCAGTACAGAACGGGGCAGAGTGAAGTTAGCAATAAGGCTGATGGAGGCAAACCAACTCCGCGAAGAGGTGGAGGCCCTCCGGGTGGGCCGGGCAGAGCGAATTAGCAGGACCGGGCTGGCAGATGTTACACCGTCGTAGCTAATTAACTAATGAGTGCAAGCCCGGTGCTGGTGAAAGATCTTGCCCCCAGCCCCAGCCACCCCAGACACCTCTGTAGCATCCGTTGGCCTCTCTCTCAGCCTGGAGGCAGGCAGACCTAGAAGGAGGCGAAACTGTCTGTGTCTGCCCCGTGTTTCCCCACGCCAGTCGAAAAAGCGAGCCACGGGGGAAACCTAGAGACGTCGTGTCTTAGTCTAACCAGTTGCTAATTATGTAGTCAATGGCCGTCAGACATCATTAATTGAGTCAGTCAGTCAGTCAGTCAGTCAGTCAGTCTGATACTCATTCACTCACTCACCCACTCTCCCACCCACTTACTCACTCACTCTCTGTCATTCAGTCACTCGGTCAGTCAGTTGGTCAGTCTGTCAGTCAGTCAGTCGGTAAGTCAATCAGTCACTCTGTCAGTCAGTCAGTCGGTCGGTCAGGTCATGTCAACGGTGTCAGTCGATCAAGTCCAATCGGGGAGTCACAGTCAGTTAGTACGATACGCAGTCCGTCAAAAAAACAAAAAAAAAAAAAAAATAACGAAAAAAAAAAAAAAAAAAAAAAAACGGCAAAAAAAAAAAAAAAAAAAAAAAAAAAAAAAAAAAAAAAAAACCCATCCGGGAGGGAGGGCAGGAGGGGAGGAGAGGGGCGGGAGGGAGGGAGGGAGGGATGGAGGGTAGGGGAGGGAGGAGGAGGGAGGGAGGGAGGGGAGGGAGGGAGGGAGGAAGGAGAAGAAAGGAAGGAAGGAGGAAAAGAATGAGAGAGGGAAGGAAGGAGTGAGAGAGGGAAGGAAGGAGTGAGGGAGGGAAGGAAAGAAGGAAGGGAGGGAGGGAGGGAGGGAGGAAGAGAGGGAAGGAAGGAAGGAGTGAGTGAGTGAGGGAGGAAGGACACGAGGGGGAGGGAGGGAGGAAGAAGGAAGGAAGGAGTGAGGGAGGGAAAGGCATGAGGGATCGAGGGAGGGAAGGAAGGAGAGGAAGGAAGGAAGGAAGGAGGGAGGAGGGGTAGCAGGGAGAGGAGGAGTGAGGGAGGGCAGGAAGAGAGAAGGAAGAGATAAGGAGGAAAGATGAAGAGAGAGTGAAGCGAAGGAACAGGAGTGGGGAGGGAAGGAAAGAGGAAGGAGGGAGGAGGGAGGGGGGAGGAGGGAGGAGGGAAGGAAGGAGTGAGTGAGGGAGGGAAGGAAGGAGGAGGGAGGAGGGGAGAGGAGGGAGCAGGGGACGGTGACGGGAAGGAGGTGAGGGAGGGAGGGAGAGAGGGAGGGAATGAAGGAGGGAGGGAGGAAGGAAGGGAAGGACGGAGGAGGGAGGGAGGGAGGGAGGAGGGAGAGGGAGGGAGGGAGAGGGCAGGGAGGGAAGGAAGGAAGGAAGGAGGGAGGGAGGGAGGAAGGAAGGAAGGAGGGATGGAGGGAGGGAAGGAGGGAGGGAGGGAGGGAGGGAAGGAAGGAAGGGAGGAGGGAGGGAGGGAGGGAGGGTAGGGAGGGAGGGAGGGAGGAGGAGAGGAAGAAGGAAGGAGGGAGGGAGTGGAGGGAAGACAGGACGGGAGGGAGGGAGGGAGAGGGAGGGAGGGAAGGAAGGAAGGAAGGAAGGAAAGGAAGGAAGGAAGGAAGGAAGGAAGGAAGGAAGGAAGGGAGGAGGGAGGGAGGGAAGGAAGGAAGGAAGTTAAACGTCCTATCAGCCTTTGCAAACAATGAAACACCAGCTTGAACATTCATGACATCTAGCCGAGGTCACGACTCTGAAACGACCGTTAATGATGTGTCACTTCTTGACAGTTAACGCTGCATGACGTATCAGAATACACATCAAAGATTGCACGGCATTCCAAGAGCCATCCCACAGAGGCGTGACATTCACGTAGTGTCGTGACTAATCGCCATTGCAACACGACCACCTCCACAGGGCGCTTCCATTTCACTCGACATTTGCCAGGAATTCGAGACCCGAAGTGAAGCATTGTTTTCGCTGGAAATAGACCCACATGTCATGTGCAGTATCTATTTATCAACAGAAAAATCTTCATGGCTTTGACGTGACATTTCTTCCTTCGAAAGTCATACATTCTAATTAGCGTCACGTTTGCTCGCCTGCTTGAAGTTTAGCACCCCTTAGCTGGCACACGAAACATTGCTGATAAATCGTGTGTGTGATGACAAAACTATAATGATTGACGATTTCATTGGCTTAAACTTGGTATTTTCTATGTAAGCACACAGCTGCAGCGTTCATTCCTTTTAGAGGTGGCATAATTATGAAGGGAGGAAGGGGAGGGGGAATGAGAGAGAGAGAGAGAGAGAGAGACAGAGAGACAGAGAGAGAGACAGAGAGACAGAGAGAGAGACAGAGAGACAGAGAGAGAGAGACAGAGAGAGAGAGAGAGACAGAGAGAGAGAGAGAGAGAGAGAGAGAGAGAGAGAGAGAGAGAGTCATTTAAACTATGCACTGGTTTACAATTCTCGATATTTTGACGATGAAATTGAACACACATTCATTTAATGAAATATTAATAAACCTTGGAAAGCTTTAATTCATTTTTAAAAATCAGGTGTACCCGATGCTCTAAGACAAACTACATCGTCTTACTTCTAGCCCCCTTCGAGACTTCCAGCAGGAGCTCTTTGTAGTCTACCACGTAGTCGGGGTCAAAGGCCACGTTGATGAACCTTCCCATAGGGTTGAGGCCTTCCATGGCGTCAAAAATTTCCTTGAGGGCGAACCAGCAGTTGGACTTCCGGCCCGACACCGGAAGGTAGTAGAGCATGGCGGCAGTCCTAAAGTTGAAGTGAACGAGAGCCTGAGGACAGACAAAAAAAGAAGCAGGTGATGGAAGCTATCAAGCTACGAGGAGGACGGCAAGATCGTAAACAACAGTTTACTTGATAACTTAACTAAACGATTGGGCCACGCCCATTTGTTCATCATATAAAACTGTATGCCCAATAGCCTTCATGGCTCTCTCTCTCTCTCTCTCTCTCTCTCTCTCTCTCTCTCTCTGTCTCTGTCTCTCTCTCCCTCTCTCTCTCTCTCTCTCTCTCTCTGCCTTCATGTGTTTTATAAAGGGATAATAATGAATTACAAACAATGTACGGGCAAAAACAGAAATAACCACTGAAAGGTCATGTCCATTATGTAGTGAAGCTGAAGCTAAAATAAATGTTCTGTTGCAATGCCCTATGTATAAAGAACTTAGACAAAGATACCTATCTCCATACTTGCTAAGGTCTAGAAACAACGTGTCACATTTGATAGATGGGCGAGATAAGTAGAAATCCCGCAATTATGAATGTTTATTTATTATGGTTTCAAACTTTGTGATGAAAAAATGCTGGGAATATCCGACGACAGCGATGTAGAAACGACAAGAACGAATGAAATAGTCTCCTCCCATTAGAAAACTAGAAAGTTTTTACCAGAATTTTATGGCATGCTACTATACAAGTTGTCGATATATTTTTAATGTACCTAACACGTGCAGTTGCTGATTGAGATAAATCCACGCAAAATCTGCACATAGAATACCAGGCCTGTATGGTCCATTTTTTATCAGCAGTGCGGCTTTTTACCTGTACAAAATGTTATTAATTTTAACTTTGAATTGTTACTAGACAAATGTATTTAGTTTGTAACTATCATCCTCATTTCTTCGTTCTTTTTAAATGTGTAATTGGTTCTGTAATCGTGTAATGAAATCATATAATTCGTATACGTTTATTTCAATCTTTTCATTTCTTTTACTCCTTATTGCCATATAGTGGCCTCATGTATGGGTAATTTGTATTGCACAATCATGTCGGGTCGTTGGCTGACAATCCCTCCCTCCCCCCCCCCTCTCTCTCTCTTTCTCTCTCTCTTTCTCTCTCTCTCTTTCTCTCTCTCTCTCTCTTTCTCTCTCTCTCTCTTTCTCTCTCTCTCTCTCTCTCTCTCTCTCTCTCTCTATATATATATATATATATATATATATATATATATATATATTTCTCACGTCTCTGACCTGAATGAGGAAGTTGGTCATCTTGGAGTAGGGTCCCTGGACCCTGGTCAGCAGGCGGTACTGCTGCTTGTCTGCAAACGCCTCCACAAGACCACCGGCCGTCAGGATGGGGATTCCCCACCTGGGGCTGAACCTCGCCACGGGGGCCAGGGCGTACTCACAAGCAGGACCCAGGAACACGTCCGCCCTCCTCTCCACATACATGTCGATGGCTGCCAGAGGTCCCACCACCTCGGAGCAGTTCGAGTCCGTGAAGTTCAAGGTCACGTCCCAGCCTTGAAGGAGGCCAAGGTCGTTCTTGGCGGTCTCCACCGCTATCTCGATGGCGGGCCGAGTGAGAAGCAGGGACCACGGGTAGTTCGGGGACAGAGGAAGGATGACCCCGACCTTGACCTCTCCTCTCTGGAGACCTTGACCGTCTCTGAAGGTCACGGTTCCCACGGGTAGGTCGTCGTTGTTGGCGGAGTAGGAGACGTGTGGAGTGGAGTTGGCCAGGTAAGGTTCGGACGACCCAGAGAATCGCAGAGAGATAAACATAGGAGAGAGAACACAGATAAGTAGACTCAGAGAAAAGCTTGCCATGTTGCCTTCAGACGATGTAGCGATGTATTTCCAGGAATCGCTGTCACACCTTGATTAAATTTGTTGTCCACCCCTTGGTCTTTCCTATATGTTGCGACGGATGTAAAAGATAAACGCAGACCATTTTGCTCAAATAACGAAGTACAGTTTGTTCCACTCTTACACTGCCACTCGTTGGCGCAGTGAAGTGTTTACCCTCATTATCACATCAGGTGGGTAGCGTGCTTGGCAAACCTCGTGGAAAGATATTCTTACTAAAAGAGAAACCATCCTTGACCCAGGAGCAGAATGAGTCGCAAACCAGCCAGGAAGACAGAAGACGCATCGTCAGGAATCCATACAGCGATATTCTGTCCTCGGTGAGCCCTTGCTATCTGATACGAGATGGTGCTTGTTTTCTGTTCACACGCAGATCATCCAGTGTTTGTTTTCAATTCCGGTTCAGACGTCTCAAAAAGGGCATCAAAGAGGCGTGCTCCAAAGCAGGGAAATAGCCCGCGGAGTCGCTGTCCATCTCCTATTCAAGGCTCCTCCCTCCCCTCCCGCGGCCCGCGTACGGCGAGCCTTCATGCTCGTCTCTTCCCATGGCCACACACTGCTGCTCGAATACGTAGCTTCGAGAGATGCAAAAGAAAAATACAGGTGAGCTCGAAACCATGCGCGTTGAGGTAAAATTCTCACCTGTCTGTGCAGGGGATCCAGGAATTTCAATGTCACCGACAGGTGATGGTACTGAAGATGACGTAATAAACCACACGCTTGATTCAGCTGGGGAGTTCAGCCACCGAGAAGCAATGTCATCATTTGGTAATTATCGCATCTCAGATTGCAAAGTGATAATCTACTGGTACATGTCATTTTACCCCGGTAAGTCACTTGCTTTCACTGTTTTTTTTTGAAAAACGACCCCACTTCAAGCATTCACAATACACATCCGTTGTATAATGTAAGCTTCTCTCTTAGATCTGTTTCTACACAAGCCGGACACTTTCGAGACGAAATCTCCACATCACGTTTGAGAAGTTCAGTTTTTCTTTTAATAACAGCACATAATCCACAAGATCAAAAGGAATAATTCTTTGATCCTGGTTGAAGAGGCAACAGAGGAGATTATCATTTCACTGTATGGTAATCATCTGTTCAAGGAAGGTCACAGCCGATTTGACAAAACTGCACACGGCACTAAGGACAACAATAGCAATCCACAAACCTCCATGATATCGAGGCCACGTTGCTTCATACAGCTGCGTTTGGCAGCTTCCTTCATGAGTTGGTGTCAAACACGCAATTGGGTTGAAAATCAGAATCAGTCTCAGAGAAAGCAGCTCTAAGCCAGCTAGAAAACTGACCTGTGGAACCTGAAACAGAAAACAGAGTAAGCCTAATACAAGGGTTTTGCGTGTAGAAACTAAAATCACATCATCAAACAGTGCGGCTGTCCCCATCAATCATTTTTTAAATGGCGCAACAGACTACCAAGAATCCGAAATAGGATGTTAAAAAGGTCTATGGGTAACGTAGCTTACTTTTCCCTCCAATAGTACAAAATAATCAGTATGTCTCTCTGTATGTTTGTCTGTCTGTCCGTCCATTTATTCGTCTGTGTGTGTGTGTGTGTGAGAGAGAGAGAGAGAGAGATAGAGAGAGAGAGAGAGAGAGAGAGAGAGAGAGAGAGAGAGAGAGAGAGCGTGCGTGCGTGTTGTGTGTGGGTATAACTTGTCTCTTTGTCTTTTTTCTGTCTGGTTTGTCTTGTCTACCTTGTATTCTTGTCTGCCTGCCTGCCTGCCTGTGTCTGGTCTGTGTCTAGTCTGGTCTGGTCTGGTCTGGTCTGGTCTGTGTCTGGTCTGAGTCTGGTCTGGTCTGGTCTGGTCTGGTCTATTCTGGTGTGGTCTGGTGTGGTCTGGTGTGGTCTGGTCTGGTCTGGTCTGGCCTGGCCTGGTCTGGTCTGATCTGGTCTTCTATTGTCTTGTCTTCTATTGTCTTTTCTGTCTGAAACTACATCAGCAATGCAGCGAATATATCCACCATTTCTTGCCTATTCATTCATTCATTCATGCATTCATTCATTCATTCATTCATTCATTCATTCATTCATTCATTCATTCATTCATTCATTCATTCATTTGATGTCATATACTCTATTTCACTAATCCGGTGCAGACACGCTCCTCCACGTGACGGGATCAGCCAGCGATGGTTGAGGGGAAAATATCACGGGGAAAATTAGTATAAGAAAGCAAACTAAAAAACTGCGCGTCAGCACCACGAGAGTAATCCAGTCCTTTTCTCGTGGAGATGGGAGTGGGGGTGGGGTGGTCGGGGGGTAGGGTGGGGGTAGGGTGGGGGTAGGGTGGGGGGTGGGGAGATGGGATTGGGTTTTTTCCAACAAGATGCACGAGCTACTCTTATCCTTAATGTGATGGCTGTCTGATCGCTGCCCTCTCCTTACTTGTTTCTGCATTTCCCGTCCTTGAGATTGCTTGGTGAGAGAGAGAGAGAGAGAGAGAGAGAGAGAGAGAGAGAGAGAGAGAGAGAGAGAGAGAGAGAGAGAGACAGAGAGAGAAAGAAAGAGAGAGAGAGAGAGAGAACATTTGACAAATTACTCGTCTCGTCTTCGACCAAGAGGAAGAAATGTAAATGAATGTCATGTTACTGTGACTAAAAACAAAAATCCATTTGCGTTTGAGATACTTTTAAGCAAATCCATATTTCAGCTATTTTATCTCCTAACTCCAGAGCTTTTTCCCCCAAGTTGTTGATGGACTGTCAGGACTGAAACTTGCATTCTGTCTGCTTACTCCAAGCCATTCACACATGTATATGGTGTAGGCGAACTCATGTATTTTGCAGTTTGGAAAGAAAAACACGCACGTGAATGAACACAAGCACGCGGATATGCAGTTAACTAACATCTTCAGACATATTGCCGATTGCTTTCACGACATCTCTATATGTCTGTTTTGACTGAACAGCTATGCACGGTATTGTTTTGAAGTAAAAATTACATAGATCAACAGTTCTACATGCCCGCAGAGAAAACTGCCGAGCCCTTCCGTTACGTCACTCGCCGGACGCTCGAGCCGATACGCATGAGCGCCGTTAATCCTGACAACGCGCTTCACGGACCACCTTCCCACATCGATGATTCACCGCAAGGGACTTTTGACCGCATGAGTGAAAACAAGCTCCTGTACTCAGTGACCCAGTACCACTTCATCGAGCAGCGGTGTGTCCAGTCCTTTTTGCTGTATTAAACCCTTTATTCACCCTGTAGAATTCACCCCCTTGGTCTACCAAAGTGCCACTTGGTCCCCTGAAGGACCCACACGAACTTTTCCTGTTGTAGTTACCATTCCCATGAAGCTGCGTTTCGTACACGCAACGGGAATTAATCAAACGAACACTCGTCAACACGGCGCACTTCGCCTCCAGCTCGCCACTCCAACAGACCTCTCCCTGCTCTCCCCCCAGGAGCGTCCACCAGCTGCGTCCTGCGTGAAACCAATTTGTTTTTTTTAAATATTACATCTGCCCCCTTCCCCTTTTAATTTAATATTGGTACGTAAGATCTGAATTATCTTAATTAATAAAAGGTGTGACGGCAAAGCCTTGTCAGTCATCATTTGAGTCCCGACTGTTCTATTCCATCCCCATCCCTTTTTTTCTAACACGGCCCATCCTACAACATCAAGAAAGGCCGGTGTTACAATATTAATTATCCAAATTTATCCCGTCCCAGGGTTCTAACCACGGCCCCGCTGGCTCGCACATAATCAAACGCCTACGCTTGCTCGCTTAATTCCGCCTGCCAAAAGACATGGTTTCAATAGGCGCGTAGAGGTTGAGGACGTATTCACCTTTAGACAAGTACACTTATACTTATCCATGCAAACACAGGGTTACAGCATATAGTAATGACGCTGGACAGCAGCCGGTAGGGGAAATAGCAAGATGTTAATAATTACCATATAGATGACTACGCATATTTGTCGTGCAGTTAAGAGGAAAGACTCCTTTTTCCGTGGTCCGTTTTGAGGGCATGCGAACATCTAGTGTATATTTTGAAATGTCGCCTTTAGACTAAGCTTCTCTGCAAAAACAGTCTCTTCGCACCTTTCCAGTCAGCTGACAGTCCGCACCGCAGCCCAGAGAGGTGGCTCATCAAATTCCATGATGACGTCATGATGGCAATGGACGAGAGGACGGTGATGCTCCTGATCATGCTGGATCCCTCATCAGCCTTCCACGCAACCGACCACAAGATTACGTTGAAGCGAGTGGAACACAGGGGCGTGTTTCTCAGCCTACTAGTTGGCGAATATTGTCTCGCGAGGCAACACCTCTGGGCAACGGCCAGTCGTCAGTTGCCAAGGCGTAAGAATGAGAGAACATGGCTGCGTCCTGGCGCGAGAGTTGGTGACGAAGTTGCTGATGGGCGAAGTAACTGATGATTCAGATATCGCAGCATTTTATCACCTGACTGAAAAGATATTGGTGACATCTCGAATGGCACGGCAACATAGTCAAAGAGAAGAAAGCAACATGGACGCTCATATAGACGATTTTGTCATAATCACCAGTAGCAGCAGCAGCATCCCGGCCTCACAACTCCCTTCTCTCTCCCTCTCTCTCTCTCTCTCTCTCTCTCTCTCTCCTCCTCTCTCTCTCTCTCTCTCGCTCTCTCTCTCTCTCTCTCGCTTCTATCTCTCTTTCTCTCTCTCTCTGTCTCTCTCTCTCTCTCTCTCTCTCTCTCTCTGTCTCTCTGTCTCTGTCTTTAAAAGGGGAAAACAGACTCGCGAGCTGAAAATCTTCCCTGATCTTTGACTTTCTGCTTGTGACACTGTAAGGGATCCTTGTCTATGGTTTCAGTATTGTTGTGTCGTTGCAAATAGCCGATGGTCTTGTCAATACATTCAAATTCATTTTCTTATTCTGTTTGCCTGCTGGCCTGCCTGCCTGCCTGCCTGCCTGCCCCCCCCCCCTCTCTCTCTCTCTCTCTCTCTCTCTCTCTCTTCTCTCTCTCTCTCTCTCTCTCTCTCTC
>JAWQFJ010001509.1:97695-150195 GCA_034096865.1 Theodoxus fluviatilis | reverse complement strand
GATGAAAAGATATGAATATGGTGTTTTTATGAGGATCTTGAATGTTCTGGTTAGATGATTTAACTTTTTTTTTGCTTTTACAAGACCTAAATCTAAGCTCTTGTTGCCTTGAATTTTTTGCCAGGATCACGCCGAATCTTCCAGATCCATAGTTTCTTCTGCTTCTTGTCTGTGGGGAATTTGAAAAAGGACAGTCTGGAGTTCTCGTCATATCGATCATCGTTCTCGCAATAAGGAATGCAGCAGTGTCTATGTGATGAAGAAGCCTTCGGTTTCGCCATAGACGCTGGGCGCCATTAAATTTGCGGACTTAGTCTCGTTTTCGATTTCAAAATGGCCGCTGCGTGAATAATGTCTATTCACAGCCATTCCTCTGATCGCAAATACCTCTCCTTCTCTTCAAGGAGTACCTCGATCTCAATGTTAAAACGTGTCTACTTCGACTCAATATGACTAAAACCTGTAAAAAAGACGATGTGTAAATTAGTTTTTGTGTCTAAAGCAATGCCATTTTACTTTTATTTGATCGTTTACACCAATCGACGTCTACTTCTGTAGTTGTATCAATAGGATCGCGTCTCCGCACACTCGATGTAGATCTGTGATGGATGGGTGTGTCTCGTTCATGTTGACTGACAACGGTGTGAACAGAAAAAACTAAATAAAAATAGGTTATTCCTTGGAAAATTCTGACTTAGGGTTTTATTGACTCACATGCGAAGCAAAAGTGAGTCTATGTACTCACCGTTTCGTCCATCCGGGCATCTGAAAACTTTAACGTTTGATTTTTCTCGGAGACTATTAAGTCTATCAATACCAAATGTGGCATGATGGTGTATGATGACAAGGCCTCAAAAAACATACATAGTGACTTGTCCTTGCTTCAAGGTCAAGGTCGCAGGGGCCATAAATGTTGTCTAAAAAACAGCCATTTTTAACATTTTCTCAATTTTCTCTGAAGTTTTTGAGATTGGATACCTGATCTATATATGGTATATAGGGCAAAGTAATTCCATTATTTTTATACCAGTTTGGTTGACCTTGCTTCAAGGTCAAGGTCACAGGAGCTCTTCAAAGTTGGATTGTATACATATTTTGAAGCGACCTTGCCCCTGAACTATGGCAGATAACTGTTCCAAACTTCATAACATTGTAGTACACATGTTATACTTTCATCATGAGACACATTTGGTCACATATCATCAAGGTCAAGGTCAATTTGACCCTTATCAAATGTGACCAAAATGGGGTAGTGAACCACTAAAAGTGACTATATCTCATGGTAGAAAGTGCCAATAAGCACCATTGTGCTTCCTATGTCTTGAATTAACAGCTTTGTGTTGCATGACCTTGGATGACCTTGACCTTGGGTCAAGGTCACATGTATTTTGGTAGGAAAAATGTGTAAAGCATTTCTTAGTGTATGATGTCATTGCTAGGTTTAGTTGTTTGACCTTGACCTTGAGGGGCACCTAAAGGTCAAGGCCATGTAAAGGTCAAGGTCAATCATGTGAGTATTATGGGCTTTTCTCAATTTTCTCTGAAGTTTTTGAGATTGGATACCTGACGTATATGTGGTATATAGGGCAAAGTAATCCCTATCTTTTGATACCAGTTTGGTTGACCTTGCTTCAAGGTCAAGGTCACAGGAGCTCTTCAAAGTTGGATTGTATACATATTTTGAAGTGACCTTGACCCTGAACTATGGAAGATAACTATTTCAAACTTAATAATTATGTGGGACACATGTTATACTTTCACAGACCTGCCAACCCACCATCATGCCAAAGAGTAGCATCCAGAGCTATTTGGAGTAGCATTGAAGGAATAGGCGTAGCGGGGGTGGGGGGTGGGGTGAGATAAAGCTGTGAGGTTGGCGCGATAAGCTGACCCGGTGGCGTGAAAGCGGGGGGGGGGGGGGGGGGGGGGGGGGAGATAAGGCTGTGAAGGCAGTGCGATAAGCTGCACTGGCGGCGTGAAAGGGGGGGGGGGGGGAATTCTCCATCGCGGTCAAAAGTTCAAGCTCGCGGGAAAAGCGTAGTTTTTATGGACAAGCGTAGCAAGCATGTCGAAAGCGTAGCATGCTACGCCTAAAGCGTAGCATTTGGCAGGTCTGCTTTGATCATGAGACACATTTGGTCACATATCATCCAGGTCAAGGTCACTTTGACCCTTATGAAATGTGACCAAAATGGGGTAGTGAACCATTTAAAGTGACCATATCTCATGGTAGAAAGTGCCAATAAGCACCACTGTGCTTCCTATGTCTTGAATTAACAACTTTGTGTTGCATGTATTTTGGTAGGGAAAATGTGTAAAGCATTTCTTAGTGTATGATGTCATTGGTAGGTTTACTTGTTTGACCTTGACCTTGAAGGTCACCTGAAGGTCAAGGTCATATAAAGGTCAAGGTCAAGCATGTGAGTCGTATGGGCTTTGCCCTTCTTGTTGGTCCTACATTGGTGAAATAAATTACAGTAACTCGTACTAACAGATCAGAAGTGCAGTAGCGGAGATATGATACTAAAAATAAACCAGGCCGAAATTTCGGCCTGAGCACTCTGGCGGCAGCGCTTTGGGCCGAAATTTCTGCCCTGTGACACTTGGTGAGTTAATGATGAAGATGATGATGATGATGATGATGATGATGATGATGATAAATACACTGCAGGCTGGAGCTCTTGCAACAAGTGAAATCCATCAAAGTCCAGCACCAGACAGCTCTACAGAAAGACCAAGGAAGCATCCAGAGCCGACTTGACAAGGTGCGAGAGGCTGGGGAGTTCCTGAAGAGAGCGGAAAGTCTGGCCAGGCCTGCCGAGCTTCTGACTGTGCTGCAGGAGCAGGTGCCAAGTGTCAGGCAGCTCCTCCAGTCTCCTGCTCCTCACCATCAAAGGCCAGACAATGGCAGCTTTAGTTCTGGATGTTTCGCATTCGGCAATGCACGTGAATCACATGGACAAGGTGTTTTTGAGATTGACTCATCATTATTCAGTAATGCACAAACACAAGGAGGATTTTCTGCATTTGGCTCAGGATTCCACTTTGCACAGAAATCCCATCAACAAGTAGGTTTTGCATTTGGCAAAGTATCAAGTCAAGGAAATGCTGGCTGTGGTGACAAGACATCCATGCAGTTTGAATCGAGAGGCCAACAGCAACTCCTGGACGCTGTCAACAGCTTTGGAGCCATCGTCAACCTCTGGCCTTCTCAGTGATGGAAGGAGGTGTGTATGTGGAGGAGAATGAGGAAACTAATAGTAAACCATTTTCTTTGTGAAAAGGTAGTGGGGGATGGGGGGTTGGGGACAGTCAAATGGAGAAACATTTCTTTGGGGGGGGGGGGGGGTGCAGGGGGGAGGGGGGGGGGGTCGCGGGGAGGGGGGTGTAGGGCTGAGAGAAGGGAGGTGGAGAGAAAACTGTTGAAAAAACTTAATCATGTTCTTGAGAATTAATACACAACTTATTTTTTCCTGCCGTGTAAACACTTTGTTACACAAAGTATATTTTGTGTGACATTCAGCTTGTGCTTTTTTACTCACTCTTTCATACACACACAGGCTCGCACATCCTGTCTTCCCCCCCCCCCCCCCCTCCTCCTCTCCCCTCTGCCTTGGTCTACCTTTCTGCCTTCTTCTCCCACCCCATCCTCCTTCTCTCTCCCTCTACAGCTTCCAACCTCTTCAGTGTAAGATACTTACTCGTCTTTTAGGAATTATTGTTTTCTTTTTAAAGTTAAAAGGTACAGGAAGAAAGCAAAGAAAAAAGGTTTCAGTTGTCCAATGTTTTAGAGAGAGAGAGAAAAGAGTAACCACGGCATGGACCTGCTGGATGTTTTGTCTTCTTCAGGCATTTCCATCCCACAAACGCGGCCACCAACTGCTGCTCCAGAATGTGTCCAATGGCCGGAGCTACTTGACATGCCCCTCAGATCTCAAATCTGGCATCACAGTCTTAGGAGACCATCAGTGTGCCTCATGGAAGTGCGTCATTGTAGGTGGACCTCAGCAGCGCCGGCTGTGACTGTGGAGACCATGGAAGTGCGTCATTGTAGGTGGGGCCTCAGCAGCGCCGGCTATGACTGTGGAGACCTTGGAAGTGCGTCTTCTCCTCTCTCTCCTCTCCGCCATGAGTTGGCCCCTTGTCTCGTCTGCTATCTCCGTGCCCCTGTGGACGCGCTGGCGCCAGGTACTCCTGTTTTCGGCTGGTGCATTCTGAACACAGAGATGTAGTATCTCTGACACAGGTTGGTCACGTGACTTCGGCTCCACATTCCAATGATTCTACCAATCAAAATTCAACATGATCAGAAGACCATTGAGAGTAAAAAGAGGCGATTCTATTTCACTCCAATTATTTATCCCGATAGATAAACACAAATTTGGTCTTCTAATAAAACTAATCTATGAGATTTTCAGGAAATCATTTGAGAACTACTTTTAGCGCGAACGTGTCTATAAGGTTGCAAACTGCCTTGAGCACGTGCGATTGTGTATATACAGTAGTCGCCGCTTATTAAAAACACATTGGGACCGAACAAAAGTGTTTTTAATAAGCGGCGTTTTTATTAACCGGCACTTCCCGCTTCACCAAGCCGTTGCGTTTCTTCCACCTGTTAAACCACCCATCTGTAGCTTTGAATTCGGAGCGACCAAGCTGGGAAGCAATCTGTTCCGCCTTCTGACACAGGATTGGGCCGTTTACAGGTGTGTTGCGCGCTTGGATAGAGTCGAACCACCGCTTTAAGCCATCTTCTGTCTCTTTATCCTTCCCGCAGCGCCGACGCTTCCTTTGGCCTTGACTGGAGCCCTCTGCGATATCAGCCCTAAGTTCATCTTCTTTTTTCAGTGTCTGGCACAGAAATGATGCCGACACACCCAAAATGTCAGCACCCTCCCTCAAACTTTTAGAATTTAGCTCTCGGTAGCGATCAAGCAAGTCCACTTTGTCTTTGGGTGTCATTTCTGTTCTTTTTCTTTTCTTTGGAGCTGAAGTTAAAGCCATTTTCTGATTCACTGCTTATCCAGCGAGACTAGACAGTGTTGAATTGACATCTGACGGTTTGCTGACAAGGGTGTAATCACTGTTCACACAAACGCTGAAGCGTCTTTAGTTGTCATCTAACGGTTTGCTGACAAGAATTCACAACCAGAGATCGACTCTGACCCTCCGAACAGCGAGAAAAAGAACAGAAAGTGTTTTTATTAAACGGCGCCTGTATTTAATAACCGGCGCAATTTTACATATGTTATATAGTGGTAAATCCGGACCGGACCAACTGTATGTAAAAAACGGCTGTTTTTATTAACCGCGTGTTTTATAAGCGGCGACTACTGTAGTAATACACGCGATCTTTGGACCTACTATAAACGCAGCGAAAAGGATTCCTATGGGTCCGGGCTGGTTTCGTGAATCTATGGTTATACTCTCGCAAGTAAATGCTTTCTGGCCGGAACCTGTGGTCTAACTGCCTTCACACTGTTTGACGAGCTCCACACTTCGATCATTCGTGTATCGACTGATGGAGTCAGTAAGTGATTTAACCCTTACCGTGGTGTCATAAAAACGCTCTGTCTGTCCACCAGTGGTGCTATTACAGACTTGTTTTTTCAAAAACACCCCTCCGCTTTTCTAATTAACATAGCTCAGAAACTATTAAACATTGACAAACACAATGTGTACAAAAAATGCTCAGAATTGGACACAAAATACCACAAAGCAAGCATTTCCTCTGTGTAATGAACATGCATATTTATTTATGAATATCTTAAGGGGAGACACGGCAGTGCAAATTGATCATTTGGGCTTGCATGGTCGATTTTGAGATTTGTGGTTTTTTGCACTCTTTGAACCCTCAACAATCATTGTTACAATGCCAATCTAGTAAGGTTATAGCAATAAGCAATAAGTAATAGCATCTTTCTGTGCAAAAACCATCAATAAAACAGATGACCCACCCTTACA
Organism: Theodoxus fluviatilis; assembly: GCA_034096865.1. Classification (NCBI taxonomy): domain Eukaryota; kingdom Metazoa; phylum Mollusca; class Gastropoda; order Cycloneritida; family Neritidae; genus Theodoxus; species Theodoxus fluviatilis. The sequence goes on along the minus strand of JAWQFJ010001509.1, from coordinate 144,231 downwards.
AAAGTGTTGTTGCACAATTTTTGCTCATAAAATGCCAATGTTTGGGCCTTGGCAACGTATAAAAACTTTGAACAAACCTTCGCATGTTTGGTGTCGATCGAAAGCGTGAAATCTCATTCAACCAGTGCAAGGGAGATAACTGCTCTTCTTGGCTTCGTGTACAAAGAGCTATATGATCATTTGCAAGGGATTGATTCAAGCCTTTCAGGTCAGCTGACACGAATGAACCAATGAGAGAGCTCCATTCGCTCCAAATGCTTGGAGACAAGATGGCTGCCTTCCGTTCGACTCTGAAGCGCTCTCTCGTACTTTTAACGCTGTTACCAGGCCTAAATAATAGTACCACACTGTACATGCCTTCAAAGGAAAGAAAAGTAACCAAAGAAATCGGCAGCTAGCGAAAGCAAGACTTGCAAAGGAGGAAAAGAGTGGCAGCGCAAGTACAGATCGTCCGGCAGATCACTCGACATCAGTTGTGCGTTATGAGCCTGCACCGATGCATCCTCTTCTCGCACCCAGCTTCCATGTGACCTCTGTTGGCAATCGGCCTACTTTTGAGCGTTAAGTAAGGTCCTATCTTGCTTCACGATCCATCAGGCTATAAATAGAAGGGCCTTGTGCAATGCTGGAATGCCTCCAGTTGAGCGGGTGTGGCTCGCGAACTAGTCCGCGATAACCACTGACAGCCGGCAATGCTTATCGCGAACTGGTTCGCGACTACCACGGAAAGGGTTAACCTACATTCGTTAATCGAATGGAAGTTTCTTCTGTAGAAATCCGTCCGATTCCGAAGTTCAATATTATCGGATAGCTCAGAAGCAGTTTTTCTAAGTTTTATCCTTCTAAGCATACATTAAATTAATGATTCCTCATCAGCAAAAGCACTCAGTGGGTTTCTGTGTGTATCGAAGATTATGCAGACGGGATTGGTTGCCTTACTCGCTCAATGAAGTATAAATATTGCTGTTGTATTCAAAGTCCTTATAATTAGTAGAGTTCACAATATTACACTCTTGTGATTCAAATTTTACCGCATACAAGTTTTACATTCATGGGAAATCGATGTTTAGAAAATGAATTGACGAAAACATGGCTGCCAGTATCGAGTGTATCACAACAAGCGGAGGAATACACTCACGATGTGATATGCCATTCAGCGTGGCCGAGACTCTGTGTTCAGAACGGTGGTATGCATGTTATGGAAGAATTAAGGCTATCACGTGACCAACCTGTTGCTGAGACTATATTCACTAGTCTCAGCCACGCTGAATGCGGCTGGTGTCGCCCAGTCGGACACAGGGATGCTGCATTGCCATGCCCCACAGCAGCTGAAACCCCTTGTCTTTTGACATTCATCATCTTGTAATTAATTGTAAGGTTTGCATTTCCCCTGTATGGTTTGCTTGAACTGTGTCAGTCATGAGAAGCTGGGACCTCTGGTAGCGACCCTTCAGGGTAGTTGTGTGACTGGCTGGTTGCTTCTCTGTGGGTGGGCTTGATGACCACTGTGAGGTGCATGTGCTGCACCATGAATTGAACTTGCCTGCAAGATTGGCTGACTGGTGCTACAAATTAGCACTCTTACCTATATGGCAGGAGCAAACATCCTCTGACTTTGCTGAGCATGGCCCACAGGGAGAGACTGACAGGCCCCTAGGTCAATGTCTGCCATCTAGTGAAAACTGTTCAGTGTTTTGAAACACATAGTCCAACTTGTGTAGAGCTCTGCTGACAAACTACAGTCCTCTCTGGTTATTGTGACATCGCTGGGGGACTGAGACAACTGTCCAGCTGAATGGAGTGTCAAGTTACCAGGAGGTCCAATGTGATTCATAGATGACCTCCCTTACAATCACATCCAGTTTGTGTCGGATCCAGATTTTTGTTTTGTTTGGTGTTTTTCATATGCCTCAAATGCACAATGAGCAAGAAATGGAGTAAAGCAGCTAGGCCTGCATCTCAATTGCCTGAAATGACAAGACATGTGCAGCTAAAGCTGTGCAATGAGCTAAAAAAAAACAAAAAAACATCCCTAATCTTCCCCCCAACCCCACCCCACCCTACCCCTACCCAATCCCCTGAATGGTCAGTAAAAATAAATAATTTGTGTGCACATTCCGTTTTATGTTGAGGTAAGCAAAGTCTGTGTGTTGAAATACTAGGCTAGCATTTTGCATGCGGGCCACACTAGTGAACATCCGAGGAGAGGGGTGCAGGAAAGAGGGCGAAGATGACGTAATGCACAAGCTGACAGGCCATAGCATCTGATTGGCTGCGGTTTCACATAGGCGTTTATGCAAAAATGCAGCCAATCAGATGCTATGGCTTGTCAACTTGTGCATTACGTCATCTTCACTGTCTTTCCTGCACCCCTCTCCTTGGATGAGTCCACTAGTGTGGCTGTCTTTCCTGCACCCCTCTCCTTGGATGAGTCCACTAGTGTGGCTGTCTTTCCTGCACCCCTCTCCTTGGATGAGTCCACTAGTGTGGCTTTCTTTCCTGCACCCCTCTCCTTGGATGAGTCCACTAGTGTGGCTGTCTTTCCTCACCCCTCTCCTTGGATGAGTCCACTAGTGTGGCTGTCTTTCTTGCATCCTTCTCCTTGGATGAGTCCACTAGTTTGGCTGTCTTTCCTGCACCCCTCTCCTTGGATGAGTCCACTAGTGTGGCTGTCTTTCTTGCATCCCTCTCCTTGGATGAGTCCACTAGTGTGGCTGTCTTTCCTGCACCCCTCTCCTTGGATGAGTCCACTAGTGTGGCTGTCTTTCCTGCACCCCTCTCCTTGGATGAGTCCACTAGTATGGCTGTCTTTCCTGCACCTCTCTCCTTGGATGAGTCCACTAGTGTGGCTGTCTTTCCTGCACCCCTCTCCTTGGATGAGTCCACTAGTGTGGCTGTCTTTCCTGCACCCCTCTCCTTGGATGAGTCCACTAGTGTGGCTGTCTTTCCTGCACCCCTCTCCTTGGATGAGTCCACTAGTATGGCTGTCTTTCCTGCACCCCTCTCCTTGGATGAGTCCACTAGTGTGGCTGTCTTTCCTGCACCCCTCTCCTTGGATGAGTCCACTAGTGTGGCTGTCTTTCCTGCACCCCTCTCCTTGGATGAGTCCACTAACGTGGCTGTCTTTCCTGCACCGCTCTCCTTGGATGAGTCCACGAGTGTGGCCCGCCTGTGGAAGGCTAACTGAATACTGTCAGCTTAACTTCTTTTTTTTATTTAGAAATAGAGAAAGGATGGTTGGGACCAAACAAAATTGTTGAGGTATCCAGAGTGTTGAGCTGTCAGCGGTTGAGTTTAGTGGCAAGGACTGTGCATTCTTTGTTTCCTCTTTGCTGAGGTGCTGTCTGTCAGCCAACCCTTGATAGTACATGTATTGTAACATTCACTTGACTTGAAGTAGCGATCTCGTTTTTTTCATGAAATATTTAAAACCTTGCCACCTTGTTGCTATTGTTGTTCACAGAATCATTGCTTTCCTTTGTGTAAACTTTACCTTTTTCCTTTAATTGTTACTATTTGATTTAAGAAGTGTGGCTGTTTTGTTTTGCGTTTTGCTTAAATTTCTTTTGGTATCAGTGACCAAGACTAGAAAATAAAGGTTTTATCTAAACATGTGTTGTATGGGCTTTGTGAAGCATTCGTGCATTCCATCTCACTGTCAGTTTGTAGTGTAGTGAAATTGTGAGTGTAGTAGTTACTCATGCCCATTGGATAGCTGTCAGTCTGGTGTAGTGAGCAGACCTGGGTACCCGTACGAATTTTGTGTATTAATACGCGAGAAAAAATGGAATACGAAAATTACGCATGCCTCTGAAAAAAATACGCTGAAATAAATGCAGCTTTTGCATATTTGTAAATGTGCAATTTCGCGCGATACAAGGCCACGCCTGGCACGCGTGGCCTGTATCCAGAACGGCGATTTATCTGTTAACACTCGATTTATCCCCTAGCCCCGGGTTATCTTGATCGGTGAGATAAGGTACGCTCGTCAGAGGATCCTAGGTTGTGCTTTGCTATATATACTGGTTTCCAGCCAAGGAGAGCGGAACAAACAGTTGGAATCGTCTGAGTTTACTTTAGAGATAAATTGGGGTTAAAATAACACGCCGTTCTGGATACGGCCCTGTTTCCGTTAAAGTTTGAGTGGCACACACAGTCTGCGTCTGTGCGTCTGTGTGAGAACGCTCATGGTCACCATGAGTAGAGTAGAGTAGATTCTTCGGCTTGCTTAGGCATCCAGGACCTGTCGCTGATTCTCGTGGCTCTGGCTGTATTTTCATTGTCTCTATATATAAATTTGAGCTGTCTGTCTGTCTGTCTGTCTGTGTGACACTTATACGTTTCCACAGTTTTATTCCCATCGACTTGAAACTTGGTATGGGGTTAGGTGTTGGCCGGGGTCAGGTCAACGAGGGGTAAAAAAAATGGTGTTGCCATAGTAACCGGAAGTGGGCACAAACGAGATGGCCGCAAAAAAACTCAAAGTGCTCTGATTTGACCGAAATTTGGTGTGTGGGTAGGAAAAGTCATATGATGAAGATCTGTGAACAAATTTTTGGGGTTATCATGGTTACGTAATGAGAAAAAGAAAATGACGGCTGAAGAATTTGGACGACCGTGTGGAAGGCGGCAAAGATGCCTGAGACATAGGAGTACACAGTTTTATTCCCGTCGACTTAAAACTTAATATGGGGTTAGGTGTGGGCCGGGGTCAGGTCATGGTGGGGTTAAAAAAATGGTGTTGCCATGGTAACCGGAAGTGGGCACAAACAAGATGGCCGCCGAAAAGTCAAAGTGTTCTGATTTGACCAAAATTTGGTGTGTGGGTAGGTAAAGTCAAATGATGAAGATCTGTGAACAATTTTTTTGGTTATGGTTACGTAATGAGAAAACAAAATGGCGGCTGAAGATTTTGGCTTTGGAGCTTTGCGAAGTGCCTTGCCGCGAAGCGGCTAGTCTCATATAAAGATCATGTCACGAATGAGGAAGTCAGCAACAGGATCAGGAGAGCATTTGAACAGTATTAAGACCTGCTCTCAATCGTGAAAAGCAGAAAGCTGAAGTGGTACAGTCATGTATCAACAGGCAGTGGGCTGGCCTAGACCATCCTGCAAGGTACCGGACCAGGTGGGAGAAGGAGAGGCAGGCAGAGAAAGAGGTGTCAAGACAACATCAAAGAGTGGACAGGCTTGACCTTTGCTGACTCACAGCAAGCCACAGAGGACAGAGATCAATGGTGGAAGATTGTCCGAAAGTCATCAGTGGTGCCTCAACAACCCATCTCAGAGTAAAGAGACTGAACTGAACTGAACTGTGCATAGGTCTAGGTGTATGTGTGTATGTACACACCTGCTTGTGAATGCAAATGTGCATCCATCCATGTGTGTTTGTATGCTTTATGCGTATTAGTGGGACACAAGCACTCAACACTGAAGATTCATGAACACTCTTTATTGGCGTTTTCAATCACATAAAAACCGCTGGCGCTGAACCTCCAGGTTTTGGCACTTTAAAAAAAAAGATCGGGTTCGAACCCGCAACCTCTCGAGAAAAGAGGGGGAAAAAACACACACAAAACAGGTCGGGTTCGAACCAGCAACCTCTCGAAAAAAGAGGGGGGAAAAATGTTTCAGCACGGATTCGAACCCGTTCACGCATGACCTAACGTTACAATAGTCCAACGCTTTAACCATCTGAGCCATTCGGCAACTGACGTTACTACGTGTTTGTAAAGCAATTATAACGTTCTTTTCCGTAAACTCCCTCGCTTCGTATTTTGCACTGTAAATTGTAGACAAATGAATGATAGTTCATGAAATTTGAGTGGTCTTGTACATTTTAGGATTCTCTTGGTCTATTTCTGCCAAGTTTAATATTGATTCACTGCCATTAGGCCACGCGAACAGACTACCAAGTTGTTGCGCTCAGACAGAGTGGCTGTTCGAAGGTTCGGACCGGCCGCGCGGGTGGACAATTTTGACTGTAAAATGGTATTTTTTAAAGCAAAGGCGATTTTTTTCTTCTGGGGAGGATCACGAAAACTATTTATGTAATTGGTGAGCGCTCGTACAGCGTGGGAGAAACGCTGCTGGTGACGGGAGTGAAGGAAAAGGCGAAATATTATCGCCATTCCGTCAACTGACATTTGAGGGGGGGGGGTTTCGAGTTTACGACCTAAATAAATCACTTTCTTTTCAAACCTCGATTCTGAAAATTTGATACATTCAATCGGACCTAACTTCCAGTAAGTGTGCAAAATGTCAAGGAAATCCGTCCAGTAGTTTTTGAGAAATCAGCCGTTAAGTCGAGACAGACAGACAGACGTACAGATAAAATTACGTCACGTTATTGATTACGTCACACATTTGGAATTTCGCCATTTCATCAATTGACTATTTAGGGAGGTGCTTTCGAGTTTACGACCTTAAAAAACCACTTTCTTTTCAAACATCGATTCTGAAAATTTGATACATTCAATCGAACCTAACTTCCAGTAAGTGTGCAAAATGTAAAGGAAATCCGTCCAGTAGTTTTTGAGAAATCAGCCGTTAAGTCGGGACTGACAGACACACACACACACACAGATAAAGTCTGTAGGACCTCCAGTAAACCTGGAGGGATTAAGTTCCCTGGTATGAAAAAAAAGAAGTCAAATTCTTTATTACAAGCACAGTAAAAATGAGCCAAATATGACTAAAGCTACTCAGTTAGTTCTCTTTGCACTCACAAATTCCCCATGGCATGGCCACAAAGCAGTCATCAAAACTTGGCAGTACAGTTTTCACAACCAATAGGCACTTCCTAGCAGTTCAGTCTGGTCCAGCTTATTCCTGCATGCCCTTGGGCCATCTGCAGGTTCCACACCTTACAGCTTCATCCCATCACCTCTGCGAGGACAGGAAGCACACTCAAGACACACATGCTGCAAGAACACAGACCACCCACTTTCCAAGATGGAGGGATGGATGTAGTTTTATGGACCATCACCCTCTGTAGGCTATGTAAGGCCATTGGTCACAATCAATCATTAGAGCAGGTTGGAATAAGAAAAGTCAAGTCACATCTTCTCTAGTTCTTCACCTCTTATGAATCCCTTAGGGAGACACAGTGGGTCTATTCTTACCCCCAACTTAATTGCAGGGGGATTTCAAAGTGGAGAGTCCAGTGACATTCTACATTCATGCACTGCTCTCCAGTTGCTTTCTCCACCTTTTTCCAGCTTCCAGTCTTTTTGGGTCTCTGACCCCTCATCCACTGGGTAATTGTCACATAGCAACCTCCTCACACTGACATGTGAAAGTCTTAACAATGAAAAAAAGAAGACAAAGTCAACTTGGCTTCATCAGTACATGCATTTCTGCTTAGGACCGCTTGTAGCTATTGCAGGGGTCAACAGGTCCATGATTTGTGGTTACAAAAATAGACCCCCATATTTTCCTACGTAAGAGGAGAATAACATCGTGACTTTATCTATACGTGTTTACTCTATACTACGTGTATAATAATTTTCGTGCTTTGCAAAGATTGATAGACTAAAACACCATCCACCACCCACTCCTCCGCCCGAAGAGTGCCCCTTTTGGGGAATGTACATTCTAGCCTTTGTAATGTTACCGAGTGGAAGGTGGGGGGGTGGGGGGGGGGGGGGGTGGGGGGGGGGTGGGGGGGGGGGAAACGAAAATGGGAAATAGGGAGAGGTTGAAAATGGGAAATAGGTTCGATATGTTTGAAAAGAAACAATTAGGAATAGGCTTTCTCAGTATGTAATATTTAATCTGATACTAACACAGTTATACAAAAGCACGATGGCAAACTAAAATAAACCAAGACAACACATTAGTCAGAGTAGCATAACCATAAAACTAAAATGGGAAAATTACACATAAATGCCAGCATCAATTAATGGAATATTCAAGGCATTTAAAGAAAATTCATCAGTTTACGTTGTGTTATTATATCCAAAAGTGAAAAACCTACAGGGAGCTGGTAATACTTGTTAGAACTGAACATGAGGTGGTGATGCTAACATTCTAAATGACAACAGTGAATGGGTCACTCATTTGCCTCTAAAATAGCAGTGTAACTAGACAACTCCGGACGACCCAGCCCAAATGATAGAGTATCCATGGGGAATAACATCTACCAATTAAGCACTCCATAGTCCATGAATAATCCTATCATGACTATTTCCCAGGAGTATTATCTAAGTTACCAAATCACCTGATCTATCATAATCAAATTGCTAGTAGTGATGGCCACTTGAACATAGCAAAAGACTGCCAGAACTAAAGTCCAATATAGTAATAGTGTAGAACTATCCCAACTACTTAGAAACATTGCCTTCTCCAAAACTTCTGGTCCCTAACATGAATACACAGCTTTGACAACATTATGCATACAATCATAGTAAGTACAGAGTAAAATCTTGACAGCACACAGTCACACCAAGGACAATGAAAGCCGGTTCTAACGGAATTTGATTCTAAACTAACACTGAAAGAACAAAACTGATGATAGGTCAAGGTCTCACAAAAGTGCACCTTGTCACACTGAGATCGGAGTTAATAACGGATCTAGGAAGCGATTTCACACCATAGGATATTCTTCTCGTTTTGTTTGTGGGGAACTGGTCGGTTGGTGAGATGTAAGTCGAAAGGCACACCACAATCACTATGAGCATGATGTTACGGGAAAAGTTGGAAAGACATATATCAACACATTAGTTCTAGCGTGAATGCACGTGGTCTGGTGGTATCGCATTCTGAACACAGAGATATACAATATTCACTAGTCTCAGCCACCCTGAATGGGTGGTATCGTTGTCAACTACCACACGGGTGTCCCGATTCATTATGCCCTCGTCTGTAGTTTTCCTGTTCAATCTCCCCCGGTTCTGATTTAGCTGTTTTACCGGACACAAAAGAAATGTTGTGTCCATTTAACAAAACTTGCTACGTGTGAGGAGGCCTTCAGGCTGTCACATAAGGCAAAACAAATGCTGGCTGCTTCTGTCTCCCTGATAAAAGACATGTTTGTTTCACTGATATAAAACATGTTTGTTTCACTGACACAAGACATGTTTGTTTCACTGATACAAAACTTGTTTGTTTCACTGACACAAAACATGTTTGTTTCACTGATACATGTTTATTTCACTGATACAAGACATGTTTGTTTCACTGATACAAATCAAGTTTGTTTCACTGATACGGGTTCACTGATACGGTTTTACCTATATGGTTTTACTGATACGGTTTCACTGATACGGTTTCAGCGGTGTTCGCACACGGCGAGACTTGCCTCCACGAGAACATTCAAATGACAACATTTCTCGCCACGGATAGTCTCGTGATTCAGCAAATACCGCGAAATCCACATCGCTGCGTCCTCCATTTTCCCACCGGATAGTTATGCGGGAGTAAAGGGTGTTCTCATTGGCTAACTGACAGAATTGCGTCAGTGAGACACCGCAAATTTAGAACATGTTCTAAATGATTATATACACGAGACAAAGTTTTACTGGGTACAACTGCCCGCACACGAGGAAACTTGCTTTCTGGATACAAATGTTGCAGGAAAACATGTTTCTATCGCACTGGGTCAACTTGGCTCAACAGTTGCCTAATTATTTTACGAATGTTTGCCAATAAGTAATTTGCCAAGACTTGGGGAATATTAGCCAAGATGTATTTTTCAATTACTTCAAGTGGTAATGACATGCAATGACTTTTTATTCAGCTAACGGTAAGAAATCTCATGTAAAGTAAAGAAAACACGGTCTGTATTCATTAATCTCAAAAACCACTGTTTACGTGTTAACTCAAGAACATGAATAAAGAATGAAAGTTCGGAACAAACATTCTGGATGGCACCGACAATGATGATGTCGACGACGACGACGACGATGATGATGATTGATGATTGATGATGATGATGATGATGATGATGATGATGATGATGATGATGATGATGATGATGATGATGATGATGATATAGATAACGTGAGGTGGGGTGAGAGTGAGAAAGCAGTTTGAAGAGTGGTGTAGGCAGTGACAGAGTGGTGATGTATATAGACAAAGTCGACAATGACGATGACGACGATGGTTATGATGAAATGATGACGATAGTGATGGTGGTAAATGGACAATGATGGTGGTGGTGGTGGTGGTGGTGGTGGTGGAGGTGGTGATGGAGGTAGTGGTGGTGGTTAGATGGTTAGGCGGTGGTCGTGATGATGATGATGATGATGATGATGATGATGATGATGATGATGATGATGATGATGATGATGATGATGATGATGATGATGGAGGTCGTGGTAGTGCTTGGGTGATGATGGCAGTAGGCGACGGCGACAACGACGACGACGATGATAATGCTGCTGCTGCTGCTGCTGCTGCTGCTGGTGCTGGTGATGATGATGGAGGTGGAAGAGTGAGTTTGGGTGGCAGGTTTTCTGCAGTGCCTCAGCTGATCCATCCTGGAGCCGGAATTACAGTACCAATAGCGTTTCACTTTCGTTCATAGTGTACATTAAATTGTGCCACTGAGACAGACATTAATGCTGTCAAACTGATCATGCATCCTCCGAGGCTCGCTGATGTGCTTCCTGTAGTGCTGCACAATCTGAAACTACGTTATTAAGTAACAGCAGCGTTCCTGCGCTCCAGCAGGAATGCTCCAACAATCCAGTTCCTCTTGTGCGCAAGACCGTTTGCTGTCGCTCCTTCGAAACCAAATCTGTTATCGAGAGCACTTAACAAATTTCAGTACGAAATTTGGTTATCTGGTTTAGGCGACGCAAACCCAGGCAATTTTTCTTGGGCGAAAAACGCGTGGAAAATCTGCTCTTCCCAAAGAACTCGAATTACCTTGTTCGTGTCTTGGATGTTCGGAATCTTTTCCAATTTCGTGTTTTCTCATCGCCACAAGATTTTCGAGTGCTACGTTTGCTGCCAAATTTATATTGATGTTTTCGTTCTCGACGTGCATGCAAAAAGATGGTGCTTAACACAACCTCTACTGGTAGTAGACAAAATACATCCTTAGCAGCTTCACTTGAACCAGCATTCACGAGATGTCTTCCTTAGCTGGAACCAGCGGTCGTCGTCGCGGGGGCATCTGCTTGGAGAATAAAAAAGCCCCACGACCACGATAAATTTGTCGGGACTGCTTATTAGAGGAAAGCATCACAGCTACCTTTGAATGGGGCTTAAATAGGGAGGAATGAGTGAAGTGGGGATGGGGGATTGCCGTGCACAAACCCTACAAAATACAGAAACAACTTGAGGAAATATTAACATTTAATTTTAAAGGGTCAATTACAGCTCCAACAACCAACATTAAACATATTTCTGCGGACGATGAAAAGCATGGGAATAAAAGGATAACAGCAGAAAACGACTGTTGGGTGATAAAACACTGTTTAGTTTGTTGCGGGCTGAAGTTGGGGAATGGGGATGCCGGATTGAGATTGGGGGTGAGGGGAATGAGGATGGAGATTGGAAGTGAAGTTCGAGAGAAACTGGAGTGACCTCCCCTTTCTCCATCTCTGTCAATCTTACCGCTTCTCCCTCTGTAGTTTCATGGATCAGAATGGATTGTTGACTGTGGTATGTAGAGAAATAAGTTCGCCGATGGCCTCGTTTTCAACTTTGTGCTGATTTCACTTCTGGTTGCTCCGCTTTCAATGGCAGATGCCTTTGTTAGTGTAAACACCTGGCGAAAATCACGATTTGTGTGTCTCAGTTTTAGCCATCAGAATTTTTTCTCCACATAACTCATAAGTCGGTGGGAAAATGTGTCTAGTTTGTAACCCTGTGTTTGAAAAATAAAGAACCGTGGACAGCAACCGACAAAGTATTCTTTCGTGAGTCAACCCTGTGTTTAGTTTTGTTGTCAGCCATTTCTGAAACGCCTAGTTACTTCCAGAGTCAACCACAGTGTGTTGCAAAATGAGTGACATTAATGACAGTGATACAAGAGCTGCCGTGGTTCCTAAACCAATATCAAGGAGGGCGAACAGAACTTCAGATGGAGCCAAGTGTTGTGTTGTTGATTGTAAGGTATCATCAGTGGCATGCAGGGGACTTTCTTTTGTTTGAATTCCAAGAAAAGATGTCAGTGAAGCGAAAGACAAATGGAGATCAGCCATCATTGCTAAAATTGATCGAGTGGACAAAGCATTCAACCCAGACATGGACACAACATCATATGGACGGCTGGTTCGCTCAGCCTGCACGCGTTGTGTCACTAACAGAGTCTACCACTGTCTCACCGCGGCGATTTTGTGCTGATGTTACTTCTGGTTCGTCTGCTACTACAATTTACGGAACAGTATCAACAAATAGCCCAAATATTGGACAACTTTCGGACGAAGTGTGATGTGTTGATGCCTTCATCTTTGTGATGTAATACGACAAAATAAAATTTGATCCCGCGTGTACATTTTTTCCCATAATTTGCATGGTCTGTGAGAATTAATATTGAACAAATCTAGTCCGAATTAGACCAAAAATCGGAAATTTGGAATGGCACATGCAATCGAGCGTGTGAAGTATCATTTTGCTACAGGATAATTACGTGCAAATTATGTTTTGCAGCTTTGACAACCATGTTGCTCAGGTCTACCCACATCTCAGTGGTGTTCTAGTGATCGCTCCCCTTAGTTTGTTAACTCCTGAGTGACATCGTACAGGTGACTGCATTTACGATGTTGTGTACATTTCATAAAATGGGGCATCAACATGTTGCCAGTTTTCTTAATGTTCTCGTGGAAATGGCACAAAATGGGTGTGGACCAAGAGATTAGGACAGGACACCGTTGGCACGTTTGGCGTAGACCCTTATGAAATCTTCTGTCCATGTATTATTCCAGACTGCTTTATTTAATGGAGTTGTTTTTGTGGAATGCTATAGGACGAGGTGTAGGGAGTTGAATTGTAAAACTCTTTGTTGAAGAGTGATAAACTATAAATTTATGCTATGATGGAATGTCGCTAAAATCTAATCTCCTCTCATCTCATCTATCCCGAAGTCTTGACGACCGTTGGGAAACTACAGATCTGGTTACCAGCTCCCTCCAGCTTTCCAAGTTGTCTGCCCTTCTGACTCTCGGTCAGCGTAAGTCCTGTCCACCCTGGGATGTTGTCCTCACATCTCTTTTTCTGCCTACCTCTCATTCTGCGTCCTTGTACTGTACCTTGTAGGATTGTTTTGGGCAGTCCTGAAGACCTTTTCAGTTTCCTTCTCGTTACGGTTGTCAGGAGAACCTCGTATGGCCCAATAGTTTGCCTGATTCTGTTCGTACTTCCTCATTTGTAATACGGTCTATGTAGGAGATGCCAAGGATAAATTCAATATTCAATTACTGCAAATATTAGGCATATCTTTCCGACAAGCCAGGATTTCCAGCTGATGAGGGGTAGCATCGAGCAGCTCTGGCTGATCGTTACTCTTGATTCTCTTGCGAGATGGGCTCGAAGAATATTTTGTGTTGTTCATCATGTCCTGATAATGCTCAGAATATCTAATGAACTTCTTAACAATAGCTATTATAAGGTTCCACGTCGCATAACGACTTAACTTAAAGTTCATCACTGATGTGAGATCAGTTCAATTCTAAGCATAAGTAATATTCATGAAATACCCTCTGTCGCTGGAGGTTGATAGAAATCGGAAGAAAAAACCTATTAATATCATTTTGTAGTCTGGCTATAGATTTTACACTCTGCACCTAAAACGACGCACATACGTTGATTTTTGCTAAATGGGGGCATATGTTTTGCATATTTCGCTTTGAACATATATCCTCTGAATTCTGGAAATCTGATTAAAGTTGTGTGGCAACTATTCAATTCTTAACTTTCGAGATGATTCCAACCGACTTCAAAACGTGCTTTTCTTTCACTTCGTCGGAAAAAAATGTAGACTAATCATGGCAAAGGGGGCGTTTCGTTCATGGAAAAGCGTTCAGAATAAGTCCTTCGCCAAACCGAAGCATCTCCGTCGCAGAGCAGATATCCAAATGGAGCACACTGGCTTTTGATCTACCGCATTGTTACAGCGAAGGATTGGGCTTCATTCCACACCAGTGGAGAGCGAAGCAAGGGCCGTGAAAATCAGATCTTCTCAGACCGTTTCCTCCCAACGACAAAGCCAGACCCACCGTGCCCATCCCGCATCGATCCACACAAGCGCGGTTTCACTTCCGGAAAAACCGGAACACCCTATCCGAGGCGGGCGTCCCTGTCACTCACAGGCTCAAGGGTCTCGCTAGCTCTGTGGCGGGCTGCCTGGGAAACCCGACTCCCCACTGCTGTCTTCGGACCACGGAGGCAAGCGGCGGCGCCCTTTGAAGTGGCACCGTCTGTCGTCACCAGGAGAGGCGCACCCTCTGGTGCCCTCGCCCCACACTGAGCATGCGCACTGGCAGCCAGCATGGCAGCACACTGAGGGTTGGGAGTAGGGTAGATTTTCCCACTAAGAGTCCAGAGAGCAAGCAAGGGAAGCTCTCTGCTATTTGATTTATGAGCGTGTGCGGTGTGTGTTGACAGCTTGCATAGCGCCAGCTTCAGATATGATCTACTCTGCGGTGCTTGACAAATCTCTGCCCGAATGTACGCAAGTCTGTAGATTCCTTTAAAGTACACCGCGGAGTAAGCTCCGGAAGTCCAGCTGCTGGGAGTTCCAGACGACGAGGGTGGCACCAGGGGCCTCCGGTCGTGTGGAACCTGAATCGTCGGTGACTGGCGAACTGATATTAGGGGACTGAAGGAGTTTCCTCAGCAGGGGTGACGGAGGTAGTGTCACCCATGGGCGCGGGCTGCTGGTGGGAATATAAGCCCCCTATGGGTTGAGGGTAAGAATAGACCCACTGCGTCTCCCCACGCACTTGAAAGGAGGCGAGTGATGAGGAAAATCAAGTCTTAACTTGCCGGTGACCAAAATCTTGACATTCTTTTGACTAGGTTGCCTTTTAATGCTTTAAGGCGTATTTGCTGGCACTTGTCTCTAAATAATGTCATCAACACAATCAGACAAAAGCAGGGCCGCGTTGCCTAGATACGAGGTCTCGCAATGCATAGGCCGGTGTCACCATGTGTCAACATTTCATTGCCTTTGCATCTGCTTTCATCATGTTGACACTGGCCTATTCCTCGCAAGATCTTGGCTTTTCCTCGCGTCTATGCAACGCGCCCCAGCCCAGTGAATCTATCCCAGTCATTACGTTGGCTTTGTGCTGGTTCTGGATCTGAAACAAATAAGATGAGTCGAGTGAACTCTAACACGTGGAATTAAAAGCGTTGGACTGTCGGATGGATTACTGAGGGAGGGAGGGGGGTAGGGAGGGGGGGGGGGAGAGGGAGGGATGGATGGATGGAGGGAGGGAGGGAGGGAGGGAGAGACGGAGGGAGGGAGGGAGAGAGGGAGGGAGAAGGAGGAGGGAGGGAGGAAGGAGGAGGAGTGGTCCAAGATACATAAACATTAGTATTGTTCCTTTCAAATCAACCTGCGATCACTAAACTGAGCTCGAAATACAAGTTGTGAGCATTTAAGATTGTTGATACTCTTGCTAGAGGTAAACAGATTCAACGTTTGTAAGCCACTCTTTTTATTTTTCATTCTTTGCCAGGGGAAAAATCTACGACACAACAGATCCCCGCGTTTGCGAGAAAGAGAAATCGGGTCGATCTCCAAAATATTCTTCTCTGAACATGCAGTAATTAATAATAATAATAATATAGTTTATTTACGTACATACCTTCCCTTGACAGGCAAGCTCATGGCGTTTACAATCCAAAGAATCAACACTCATACAACCGCTCAACACCACATTCCTACAAAAACTCACTCACTACACACATAAACAAAAAACAAAAACTAAAATCCAATAGAACAAACTATACAATATACACAGCACTTGCAGGCCAGGTCTAGTAAGGCGAATCAGCTCAGCGGGAAAAGCGTATCGGAAGAGGTGAGTTTTTAGAGCACTTTTGAACTGGGGCAGAGTGTCAGAATGACGGACTGAGAGATGGAGACTAGTCCAGGTTACAGGTCCAATATAGGAGAAGACACGCTGTCCTTGAGTTTTCTTGTTATGGAGGGGGACATTAAGTATTCTAGAGTCAGCAGCTGGGCGTAGAGATCTGGAGGGCGTGTAGACTGTAAGCATTTCTGTTAAGAGCGCGTGGCGCGGCGTTGTTGATGGCCTTGAAGCACAAAGTAGCAAGTTCATAATCTATGTTCTGAGAGATGGGGAGCCAGTGAAGTGTATGTAGGAGTGGAGAGACATGGGTACGCTTGAGACATCGAAAAACAAGCCTAGTAGCACAATTCTGAACTTTCTGGAGTTTGTTGCAGAGTGTCTGGGATGCCAGCGAGAAGAGAGTTTCCATAGTCGAGACGAGACAGAACAAGTGATGTGATGAGCGTTTTGGTGGCCTGCTGAGAAAGGTAATGACGAATGGTACTAATTTTCCTTAACTCATAATATGCTAACTGACAGACTTTGTTGACATGAGCTCTCATTGATAGATCGTCGTCAAACATGACGCCTAAATTTCTAACAGACTGAGAGAAGACGATGTGACTGTGACCAATGGTTAGTTTGAGGGCTTGATCCGATTCGCCTCCGCCGCCCACCAATAGTGCTTCAGTTTTTGAGTCATTGAGTTGGAGCTTGTTCAGGATCATCCACCGTTTCACGTCAGAGATACAGTGTTCGCTGGTAGAAAGAAGAGAGTGGATTTGACTGGGATGGAAGGAGTTGTAGAGCTGGGTATCATCAGCAAATTCACAGTGAGAGACTGAATGACTATCAATTACATTGGAGAGCGGTTGGGTGTACAGTAGAAACAGCAGAGGACCCAGAACGCCAAAAAAAAAAGAATCATACCGCCAAAGAACATAGAACAAGATGAAGTGTTAGAAGTAAGGAAACAGTCTCAGGGAGTGGTTCAAACATAATTTACTGGGTTCCAGCAAGCACGCGTTCTTGCGTCACTAATGGTGTCCGACGCCATGAGCAATCTCTGGAGGTCAGGCCTGCAGATACCCCTGAATGACAGTGCTCGTGCAGAAGCCGTTTCTTTTTGTCAGGTGGGATGGAAAATAAATCAGGAATAAACGGGAAATACAGATAACACTTCGTATGTGCCGCTGACACAAACGTTAAGCTTTGGCTCGGGCCAGCAGAGCAATAGGCATGCTCGTAAAGAACACAATGATGCCTTTGAGGAGGACGGAGAGGTGAGTCAAGATAAGATAACGTTGAGGCGAAACATTTCGACTGTAATGAACATTGGGACCACAGGTCTTCACACGGGCTGCTTGAATAAACAAGCTCCTCTTTGGAACTGCTCATGTGTCCGAACTCTCGAGTCGGCTACATTCCATAGTCCAAAACGAGATGACTGCTCATCGACCGTAGACTATACATATAAAAGAGAAAAGTCTGTCTGCCTCTCTGTCTGTCCCTAAAGGATCCGGGACGGGAAAAGCTGCAGGAATTCCGAGCACAGATTTGGAATCAGAGATGTTTTAGACTATCTAAAATATTTTTTAAAAGAATTATATAAAATATCGCTAAACCAACTGAGTAAATTCGCTATTCACGGAGTGACATAGTTATGGCCCATACTTGAAAATCAATGATTAAAGTTTCTGGAGGGGAAAAGCCATTAACCTTTTTTTGAAATCCGATCACATATATGAAATCATTGTGTCTCAGAAATGGTTTTGGGTTATTCTAATGATTGTTTTCTAAATGATAATAAAAAGAAGAGAAATATATTTTGCAATGTTAGCAGTGTCATTTCGCTGTTCGCGGAACGATCAGTGATGTCCGTTAAATCAGGTGAGCGATGCATTATTTGTCAGACTCTGAGATGCAAAATCACATGTAAATTAGACAATTTAGTCGTGCAATAGACAGTGACACTATCCAATAGCCATAACACACCCGGATGGAAGACCGGGTGCCTCTTCTAGTTCCCGTTAAAACACATGACGCGACGTAAAGTTCTTAGTTGTTTATTGGAACGAAGACATATTTAAATGGAGACCTGTAGAGTGGGACGCAAGAAAAAAAGAGTTGACAAAGCACAGATTTTCAATTGAAACATCTTCGTCATGGACAAGAGGTAATGTCATGCCCTAGACCGTAGAGTATCCTAAAACGTAGAGAGTGACCTACTTGCATATTAACTTGACAAAATACGGGTTTTCATCGTTTTCTTTGACCTTATTACCCGATCAAATGATACTTTCCTCTTAAAATGTTTGTGTAATCACACGCAGCAAAGACAAAAATCTTTGGGTCCGAGATTTCATAAAACGCTCACCGTTACAACCGGCTAATCACAGTGAAGATAACAAGAGTAGGCGGGGGAAAGTCATCTCTGCTGGGCATTGTCCAATCACAAGATTTGGCGGGTGAACACGTCATGTTAATAATATGCAAGTAGGTCACGCTCTACGTTTTAGGATACTCTACGGTCTAGGATATGACAGTAACAACACATCCTTACAGGAGGGACTTGTAAAGACAAAACATTTTCTTACAGAAAGGTACCAGTAAATGCAAAACACGTCCTTACAGGATGGAGCAGTAAAGACAAAACACGTCCTTACAGGATGGAGCAGTAAGGACAAACCACGTCCTTACAGGATGGAGCAGTAAAGACAGAACACGTCCTTACAGGAGGGACCAGTAAAGACAAAATGTGTCCTTGCAGGATGGAGCAAAAAGGACAAAACACGTCCTTACAGGATGGAGCAGTAAGGACAAAACACGTCCTTACAGGATGGAGCAGTAAGGACAAAACACGTCCTTACAGGATGGAGCAGTAAGGACAAAACACGTCCTTACAGGATGGAGCAGTAAGGACAAAACACGTCCTTACAGGATGGAGCAGTAAGGACAAAACATGTCCTTACATGATGGAGCAGTAAGGACAAAACACGTCCTTACAGGATGGAGCAGTAAAGACAAAACACGTCCTTACAGGAGGGACCAGTAAAGACAAAAGGTGTCCTTACAGGATGGAGCAGTAAGGACAAAACACGTCCTTACAGGAGGCACCAGTAAAGACAAAACACGTCCTTACAGGATGGAGCAGTAAGGACAAAACACGTCCTTACAGGATGGAGCAGTAAAGACAAAACACGTCCTTATAGGATGGAGCAGTAAGGACAAAACACGTCCTTACAGGATGGAGCAGTAAGGACAGAACACGTCCTTACAGGAGGGACCAGTAAAGACAAAAGGTGTCCTTACAGGAGGAAGCAGTAAAGACTAAACACGTCCTTACAGGAGGGACCAGTAAAGACAAAACACGTCCTTACAGGATGGAGCAGTAAGGACAAAACACGTCCTTACAGGATGGAGCAGTAAAGACAAAACATATCCTTACAGGATGGAGCAGTAAAGACTAAACACGTCCTTACAGGAGGGACCAGTAAAGACAAAACACGTCCTTACAGGATGGAGCAGTAAAGACAAAACACGTCCTTACAGGATGGAGCAGTAAAAGCAAAACATATCCTTACAGGAGGGACCAGTAAAGACAAAACACGTCCTTCTTACAGGAGGGACCAGTAAAGACAAAACACGTCCTTACAGGAGGGACCAGTAAAGGCAAAACATATCCTTACAGGAGGGACCAGTAAAGACAAAACACGTCCTTCTTACAGGAAGGACCAGTAAAGACAAAACACGTCCTTACAGGAGGGACCAGTAAAGGCAAATCACGTCCTTACAGGAGGGAGCAGTAAAAAAAGGTGTCCTTACAGGAGGGACCAGTAAAGGCAAAACATATCCTTACAGGAGGGACCAGTAAAGACAAAACACGTCCTTCTTTCAGGAGGGACCAGTAAAGACAAAACACGTCCTTCTTACAGGAGGGACCAGTAAAGACAAAACACTTCCTTACAGGAGGGACCAGTAAAGGCAAAACATATCCTTACAGGAGGGACCAGTAAAGACAAATCATATCCTTACAGGAGGGACCAGTAAAGACAAAACACGTCCTTACAGGATGGAGCATTAAGGACTAAATACGTCCTTACAGGAGGGACCAGTAAAGACAAAACACGTCCTTACAGGATGGAGCAGTAAGGACAAAACACTTCCTTACAGGAGGGACCAGTAAAGACAAAACACGTCCTTACAGGAGGGACCAGTAAAGACAAAACACGTCCTTACAGGAGGGAGCAGTAAAGACTAAACACGTCCTTACAGGAGGGACCAGTAAAGACAAAAGGTGTCCTTACAGGAGGAAGCAGTAAAGACTAAACACGTCCTTACAGGAGGGACCAGTAAAGACAAAACACGTCCTTACAGGAGGGACCAGTAAAGACAAAACACGTCCTTACAGGAGGGAGCAGTAAAGACTAAACACGTCCTTACAGGAGGGACCAGTAAAGACAAAACACGTCCTTCTTACAGGAGGGAGCAGTAAAGGCAAAACACGCCCTTACAGGAGGGACCAGTAAAGACAAAACACGTCCTTACAGGAGGGAGCAGTAAAGCCATCTGCTTTGAATCCAGCAAACACGGCAAAATACAGACGATGTACATTTGCACGTTATTGAGCAATCCTCGAATAAAGGTCTATTTCAATGCGGCACGTTCCACGTCTAAACAATTTCTCATTTGGCGAATACGTACCGATTACGCAGGCGCTGTTAGAAAAAATAGCATCGTCTGGTTGACAGTCAAATGAAACGCCAGATTGGTGGAGGCGCAGTGGTCAAGGCGAATGAGGAAACCTGATCGACTGACTGACTAACTACATACATGGGAATCAGAACGAATCACACACACACACACACACACACACACACACACACACACACACACACACACACACACACACACACACACACACACACACACACACACACACACATCTTTCATACCGAGGGGTAAGTCGTAGTCTGTTTCGGCGATCCTTCTCTGGAATTTGAATTAGCACTTAATCACCGAGTCAAGTTTCAGTGAACCAGTCATTCTTTCAGCCTCTCACTCAGCCACATCTCTCTACCAGTCATAATGTAGATTTGCGACGGGCACCTATATACTGACTCTCTGCAGGAACGACTGATCTGTTGTTAACGCTGTCTTCAGTCTATGACACATTTCACGCGGGAGAAGAGTCTAGTCAAAAGACGTGAAGTGATGAAAGAAAGTTCAGTCCATACCTCTACCCCCTAGTGTGTCAACCCCCCCCCCCCCCCGCCTCCTTCTCTTTCTCTCCCAGCACTCCCCCTTCCGCTGCCACGATCTTTGTGTCTGTAGTCCCTTGCTACCGGGGTCCGCGGTCAGGTGGGGCAGGGCGGATCGGATGTCGGTTCCAATGTTTGGAGATCCGGTTGAAAACACACGCCGTGGGAGAGCAGATCTTTCCCTCACAGACTTTTATTATCTCATTCTCTTTTCCGCCACCTACGGAACACCATGAGGGCCGGGGTAGCTAGCCCGGCCCTCATGGTGTACCGTAGGAGGCGGAAAAGAGAATGAGATAATAAAAGTCTGTGAGGGAAAGATCTGCTCTCCCACGGCGTGTGTTTTCAACCGGATCTCCAAACATTGGAACCGACATCCGATCCGCCCTGCCCCACCTGACCGCGGACCCCGGTAGCAAGGGACTACAGACACAAAGATCGTGGCAGCGGAAGGGGGAGTGCTGGGAGAGAAAGAGAAGGAGGCGGGGGGGGGGGGGGTTGACACACTAGGGGGTAGAGGTATGGACTGAACTTTCTTTCATCACTTCACGTCTTTTGACTAGACTCTTCTCCCGCGTGAAATGTGTCATAGACTGAAGACAGCGTTAACAACAGATCAGTCGTTCCTGCAGAGAGTCAGTATATAGGTGCCCGTCGCAAATCTACATTATGACTGGTAGAGAGATGTGGCTGAGTGAGAGGCTGAAAGAATGACTGGTTCACTGAAACTTGACTCGGTGATTAAGTGCTAATTCAAATTCCAGAGAAGGATCGCCGAAACAGACTACGACTTACCCCTCGGTATGAAAGATGTGTGTGTGTGTGTGTGTGTGTGTGTGTGTGTGTGTGTGTGTGTGTGTGTGTGTGTGTGTGTGTGTGTGTGTGTGTGTGTGTGTGTGTGTGTGATTCGTTCTGATTCCCATGTATGTAGTTAGTCAGTCAGTCGATCAGGTTTCCTCATTCGCCTTGACCACAGCGCCACCACCAATCTGGCGTTTCATTTGACTGTCAACCAGACGATGCTATTTTTTCTAACAGCGCCTGCGTAATCGGTACGTATTCGCCAAATGAGAAATTGTTTAGACGTGGAACGTGCCGCATTGAAATAGACCTTTATTCGAGGATTGCTCAATAACGTGCAAATGTACATCGTCTGTATTTTGCCGTGTTTGCTGGATTCAAAGCAGATGGCTTTACTGCTCCCTCCTGTAAGGACGTGTTTTGTCTTTACTGGTCCCTCCTGTAAGGGCGTGTTTTGCCTTTACTGCTCCCTCCTGTAAGAAGGACGTGTTTTGTCTTTACTGGTCCCTCCTGTAAGGACGTGTTTAGTCTTTACTGCTCCCTCCTGTAAGGACGTGTTTTGTCTTTACTGGTCCCTCCTGTAAGGACGTGTTTTGTCTTTACTGGTCCCTCCTGTAAGGACGTGTTTAGTCTTTACTGCTTCCTCCTGTAAGGACACCTTTTGTCTTTACTGGTCCCTCCTGTAAGGACGTGTTTAGTCTTTACTGCTCCCTCCTGTAAGGACGTGTTTTGTCTTTACTGGTCCCTCCTGTAAGGACGTGTTTTGTCTTTACTGGTCCCTCCTGTAAGGAAGTGTTTTGTCCTTACTGCTCCATCCTGTAAGGACGTGTTTTGTCTTTACTGGTCCCTCCTGTAAGGACGTATTTAGTCCTTAATGCTCCATCCTGTAAGGACGTGTTTTGTCTTTACTGGTCCCTCCTGTAAGGATATGATTTGTCTTTACTGGTCCCTCCTGTAAGGATATGTTTTGCCTTTACTGGTCCCTCCTGTAAGGAAGTGTTTTGTCTTTACTGGTCCCTCCTGTAAGAAGGACGTGTTTTGTCTTTACTGGTCCCTCCTGAAAGAAGGACGTGTTTTGTCTTTACTGGTCCCTCCTGTAAGGATATGTTTTGCCTTTACTGGTCCCTCCTGTAAGGACACCTTTTTTTACTGCTCCCTCCTGTAAGGACGTGATTTGCCTTTACTGGTCCCTCCTGTAAGGACGTGTTTTGTCTTTACTGGTCCTTCCTGTAAGAAGGACGTGTTTTGTCTTTACTGGTCCCTCCTGTAAGGATATGTTTTGCCTTTACTGGTCCCTCCTGTAAGGACGTGTTTTGTCTTTACTGGTCCCTCCTGTAAGAAGGACGTGTTTTGTCTTTACTGGTCCCTCCTGTAAGGATATGTTTTGCTTTTACTGCTCCATCCTGTAAGGACGTGTTTTGTCTTTACTGCTCCATCCTGTAAGGACGTGTTTTGTCTTTACTGGTCCCTCCTGTAAGGACGTGTTTAGTCTTTACTGCTCCATCCTGTAAGGATATGTTTTGTCTTTACTGCTCCATCCTGTAAGGACGTGTTTTGTCCTTACTGCTCCATCCTGTAAGGACGTGTTTTGTCTTTACTGGTCCCTCCTGTAAGGACGTGTTTAGTCTTTACTGCTTCCTCCTGTAAGGACACCTTTTGTCTTTACTGGTCCCTCCTGTAAGGACGTGTTCTGTCCTTACTGCTCCATCCTGTAAGGACGTGTTTTGTCCTTACTGCTCCATCCTATAAGGACGTGTTTTGTCTTTACTGCTCCATCCTGTAAGGACGTGTTTTGTCCTTACTGCTCCATCCTGTAAGGACGTGTTTTGTCTTTACTGGTCCCTCCTGTAAGGACGTGTTTTGTCCTTACTGCTCCATCCTGTAAGGACACCTTTTGTCTTTACTGGTCCCTCCTGTAAGGACGTGTTTTGTCTTTACTGCTCCATCCTGTAAGGACGTGTTTTGTCCTTACTGCTCCATCATGTAAGGACATGTTTTGTCCTTACTGCTCCATCCTGTAAGGACGTGTTTTGTCCTTACTGCTCCATCCTGTAAGGACGTGTTTTGTCCTTACTGCTCCATCCTGTAAGGACGTGTTTTGTCCTTACTGCTCCATCCTGTAAGGACGTGTTTTGTCCTTACTGCTCCATCCTGTAAGGACGTGTTTTGTCCTTTTTGCTCCATCCTGCAAGGACACATTTTGTCTTTACTGGTCCCTCCTGTAAGGACGTGTTCTGTCTTTACTGCTCCATCCTGTAAGGACGTGGTTTGTCCTTACTGCTCCATCCTGTAAGGACGTGTTTTGTCTTTACTGCTCCATCCTGTAAGGACGTGTTTTGCATTTACTGGTACCTTTCTGTAAGAAAATGTTTTGTCTTTACAAGTCCCTCCTGTAAGGATGTGTTGTTACTGTCATATCCTAGACCGTAGAGTATCCTAAAACGTAGAGCGTGACCTACTTGCATATTATTAACATGACGTGTTCACCCGCCAAATCTTGTGATTGGACAATGCCCAGCAGAGATGACTTTCCCCCGCCTACTCTTGTTATCTTCACTGTGATTAGCCGGTTGTAACGGTGAGCGTTTTATGAAATCTCGGACCCAAAGATTTTTGTCTTTGCTGCGTGTGATTACACAAACATTTTAAGAGGAAAGTATCATTTGATCGGGTAATAAGGTCAAAGAAAACGATGAAAACCCGTATTTTGTCAAGTTAATATGCAAGTAGGTCACTCTCTACGTTTTAGGATACTCTACGGTCTAGGGCATGACATTACCTCTTGTCCATGACGAAGATGTTTCAATTGAAAATCTGTGCTTTGTCAACTCTTTTTTTCTTGCGTCCCACTCTACAGGTCTCCATTTAAATATGTCTTCGTTCCAATAAACAACTAAGAACTTTACGTCGCGTCATGTGTTTTAACGGGAACTAGAAGAGGCACCCGGTCTTCCATCCGGGTGTGTTATGGCTATTGGATAGTGTCACTGTCTATTGCACGACTAAATTGTCTAATTTACATGTGATTTTGCATCTCAGAGTCTGACAAATAATGCATCGCTCACCTGATTTAACGGACATCACTGATCGTTCCGCGAACAGCGAAATGACACTGCTAACATTGCAAAATATATTTCTCTTCTTTTTATTATCATTTAGAAAACAATCATTAGAATAACCCAAAACCATTTCTGAGACACAATGATTTCATATATGTGATCGGATTTCAAAAAAAGGTTAATGGCTTTTCCCCTCCAGAAACTTTAATCATTGATTTTCAAGTATGGGCCATAACTCTGTCACTCCGTGAGTAGCGAATTTACTCAGTTGGTTTAGCGATATTTTATATAATTCTTTTAAAAAATATTTTAGATAGTCTAAAACATCTCTGATTCCAAATCTGTGCTCGGAATTCCTGCAGCTTTTCCCGTCCCGGATCCTTTAGGGACAGACAGAGAGGCAGACAGACTTTTCTCTTTTATATGTATAGTCTACGGTCGATGAGCAGTCATCTCGTTTTGGACTATGGAATGTAGCCGACCCGAGAGTTCGGACACATGAGCAGTTCCAAAGAGGAGCTTGTTTATTCAAGCAGCCCGTGTGAAGACCTGTGGTCCCAATGTTCATTACAGTCGAAATGTTTCGCCTCAACGTTATCTTATCTTGACTCACCTCTCCGTCCTCCTCAAAGGCATCATTGTGTTCTTTACGAGCATGCCTATTGCTCTGCTGGCCCGAGCCAAAGCTTAACGTTTGTGTCAGCGGCACATACGAAGTGTTATCTGTATTTCCCGTTTATTCCTGATTTATTTTCCATCCCACCTGACAAAAAGAAACGGCTTCTGCACGAGCACTGTCATTCAGGGGTATCTGCAGGCCTGACCTCCAGAGATTGCTCATGGCGTCGGACACCATTAGTGACGCAAGAACGCGTGCTTGCTGGAACCCAGTAAATTATGTTTGAACCACTCCCTGAGACTGTTTCCTTACTTCTAACACTTCATCTTGTTCTATGTTCTTTGGCGGTATGATTCTTTTTTTTTTGGCGTTCTGGGTCCTCTGCTGTTTCTACTGTACACCCAACCGCTCTCCAATGTAATTGATAGTCATTCAGTCTCTCACTGTGAATTTGCTGATGATACCCAGCTCTACAACTCCTTCCATCCCAGTCAAATCCACTCTCTTCTTTCTACCAGCGAACACTGTATCTCTGACGTGAAACGGTGGATGATCCTGAACAAGCTCCAACTCAATGACTCAAAAACTGAAGCACTATTGGTGGGCGGCGGAGGCGAATCGGATCAAGCCCTCAAACTAACCATTGGTCACAGTCACATCGTCTTCTCTCAGTCTGTTAGAAATTTAGGCGTCATGTTTGACGACGATCTATCAATGAGAGCTCATGTCAACAAAGTCTGTCAGTTAGCATATTATGAGTTAAGGAAAATTAGTACCATTCGTCATTACCTTTCTCAGCAGGCCACCAAAACGCTCATCACATCACTTGTTCTGTCTCGTCTCGACTATGGAAACTCTCTTCTCGCTGGCATCCCAGACACTCTGCAACAAACTCCAGAAAGTTCAGAATTGTGCTACTAGGCTTGTTTTTCGATGTCTCAAGCGTACCCATGTCTCTCCACTCCTACATACACTTCACTGGCTCCCCATCTCTCAGAACATAGATTATGAACTTGCTACTTTGTGCTTCAAGGCCATCAACAACGCCGCGCCACGCGCTCTTAACAGAAATGCTTACAGTCTACACGCCTCCAGATCTCTACGCCCAGCTGCTGACTCTAGAATACTTAATGTCCCCCTCCATAACAAGAAAACTCAAGGACAGCGTGTCTTCTCCTATATTGGACCTGTAACCTGGACTAGTCTCCATCTCTCAGTCCGTCATTCTGACACTCTGCCCCAGTTCAAAAGTGCTCTAAAAACTCACCTCTTCCGATACGCTTTCCCGCTGAGCTGATTCGCCTTACTAGACCTGGCCTGCAAGTGCTGTGTATATTGTATAGTTTGTTCTATTGGATTTTAGTTTTTGTTTTTTGTTTATGTGTGTAGTGAGTGAGTTTTTGTAGGAATGTGGTGTTGAGCGGTTGTATGAGTGTTGATTCTTTGGATTGTAAACGCCATGAGCTTGCCTGTCAAGGGAAGGTATGTACGTAAATAAACTATATTATTATTATTATTAATTACTGCATGTTCAGAGAAGAATATTTTGGAGATCGACCCGATTTCTCTTTCTCGCAAACGCGGGGATCTGTTGTGTCGTAGATTTTTCCCCTGGCAAAGAATGAAAAATAAAAAGAGTGGCTTACAAACGTTGAATCTGTTTACCTCTAGCAAGAGTATCAACAATCTTAAATGCTCACAACTTGTATTTCGAGCTCAGTTTAGTGATCGCAGGTTGATTTGAAAGGAACAATACTAATGTTTATGTATCTTGGACCACTCCTCCTCCTTCCTCCCTCCCTCCTCCTTCTCCCTCCCTCTCTCCCTCCCTCCCTCCGTCTCTCCCTCCCTCCCTCCCTCCCTCCATCCATCCATCCCTCCCTCTCCCCCCCCCCCTCCCTACCCCCCTCCCTCCCTCAGTAATCCATCCGACAGTCCAACGCTTTTAATTCCACGTGTTAGAGTTCACTCGACTCATCTTATTTGTTTCAGATCCAGAACCAGCACAAAGCCAACGTAATGACTGGGATAGATTCACTGGGCTGGGGCGCGTTGCATAGACGCGAGGAAAAGCCAAGATCTTGCGAGGAATAGGCCAGTGTCAACATGATGAAAGCAGATGCAAAGGCAATGAAATGTTGACACATGGTGACACCGGCCTATGCATTGCGAGACCTCGTATCTAGGCAACGCGGCCCTGCTTTTGTCTGATTGTGTTGATGACATTATTTAGAGACAAGTGCCAGCAAATACGCCTTAAAGCATTAAAAGGCAACCTAGTCAAAAGAATGTCAAGATTTTGGTCACCGGCAAGTTAAGACTTGATTTTCCTCATCACTCGCCTCCTTTCAAGTGCGTGGGGAGACGCAGTGGGTCTATTCTTACCCTCAACCCATAGGGGGCTTATATTCCCACCAGCAGCCCGCGCCCATGGGTGACACTACCTCCGTCACCCCTGCTGAGGAAACTCCTTCAGTCCCCTAATATCAGTTCGCCAGTCACCGACGATTCAGGTTCCACACGACCGGAGGCCCCTGGTGCCACCCTCGTCGTCTGGAACTCCCAGCAGCTGGACTTCCGGAGCTTACTCCGCGGTGTACTTTAAAGGAATCTACAGACTTGCGTACATTCGGGCAGAGATTTGTCAAGCACCGCAGAGTAGATCATATCTGAAGCTGGCGCTATGCAAGCTGTCAACACACACCGCACACGCTCATAAATCAAATAGCAGAGAGCTTCCCTTGCTTGCTCTCTGGACTCTTAGTGGGAAAATCTACCCTACTCCCAACCCTCAGTGTGCTGCCATGCTGGCTGCCAGTGCGCATGCTCAGTGTGGGGCGAGGGCACCAGAGGGTGCGCCTCTCCTGGTGACGACAGACGGTGCCACTTCAAAGGGCGCCGCCGCTTGCCTCCGTGGTCCGAAGACAGCAGTGGGGAGTCGGGTTTCCCAGGCAGCCCGCCACAGAGCTAGCGAGACCCTTGAGCCTGTGAGTGACAGGGACGCCCGCCTCGGATAGGGTGTTCCGGTTTTTCCGGAAGTGAAACCGCGCTTGTGTGGATCGATGCGGGATGGGCACGGTGGGTCTGGCTTTGTCGTTGGGAGGAAACGGTCTGAGAAGATCTGATTTTCACGGCCCTTGCTTCGCTCTCCACTGGTGTGGAATGAAGCCCAATCCTTCGCTGTAACAATGCGGTAGATCAAAAGCCAGTGTGCTCCATTTGGATATCTGCTCTGCGACGGAGATGCTTCGGTTTGGCGAAGGACTTATTCTGAACGCTTTTCCATGAACGAAACGCCCCCTTTGCCATGATTAGTCTACATTTTTTTCCGACGAAGTGAAAGAAAAGCACGTTTTGAAGTCGGTTGGAATCATCTCGAAAGTTAAGAATTGAATAGTTGCCACACAACTTTAATCAGATTTCCAGAATTCAGAGGATATATGTTCAAAGCGAAATATGCAAAACATATGCCCCCATTTAGCAAAAATCAACGTATGTGCGTCGTTTTAGGTGCAGAGTGTAAAATCTATAGCCAGACTACAAAAT
Organism: Theodoxus fluviatilis; assembly: GCA_034096865.1. Taxonomy (NCBI): domain Eukaryota; kingdom Metazoa; phylum Mollusca; class Gastropoda; order Cycloneritida; family Neritidae; genus Theodoxus; species Theodoxus fluviatilis. The sequence continues at coordinate 114,975 of JAWQFJ010001509.1, read as the reverse complement.
GATATTAATAGGTTTTTTCTTCCGATTTCTATCAACCTCCAGCGACAGAGGGTATTTCATGAATATTACTTATGCTTAGAATTGAACTGATCTCACATCAGTGATGAACTTTAAGTTAAGTCGTTATGCGACGTGGAACCTTATAATAGCTATTGTTAAGAAGTTCATTAGATATTCTGAGCATTATCAGGACATGATGAACAACACAAAATATTCTTCGAGCCCATCTCGCAAGAGAATCAAGAGTAACGATCAGCCAGAGCTGCTCGATGCTACCCCTCATCAGCTGGAAATCCTGGCTTGTCGGAAAGATATGCCTAATATTTGCAGTAATTGAATATTGAATTTATCCTTGGCATCTCCTACATAGACCGTATTACAAATGAGGAAGTACGAACAGAATCAGGCAAACTATTGGGCCATACGAGGTTCTCCTGACAACCGTAACGAGAAGGAAACTGAAAAGGTCTTCAGGACTGCCCAAAACAATCCTACAAGGTACAGTACAAGGACGCAGAATGAGAGGTAGGCAGAAAAAGAGATGTGAGGACAACATCCCAGGGTGGACAGGACTTACGCTGACCGAGAGTCAGAAGGGCAGACAACTTGGAAAGCTGGAGGGAGCTGGTAACCAGATCTGTAGTTTCCCAACGGTCGTCAAGACTTCGGGATAGATGAGATGAGAGGAGATTAGATTTTAGCGACATTCCATCATAGCATAAATTTATAGTTTATCACTCTTCAACAAAGAGTTTTACAATTCAACTCCCTACACCTCGTCCTATAGCATTCCACAAAAACAACTCCATTAAATAAAGCAGTCTGGAATAATACATGGACAGAAGATTTCATAAGGGTCTACGCCAAACGTGCCAACGGTGTCCTGTCCTAATCTCTTGGTCCACACCCATTTTGTGCCATTTCCACGAGAACATTAAGAAAACTGGCAACATGTTGATGCCCCATTTTATGAAATGTACACAACATCGTAAATGCAGTCACCTGTACGATGTCACTCAGGAGTTAACAAACTAAGGGGAGCGATCACTAGAACACCACTGAGATGTGGGTAGACCTGAGCAACATGGTTGTCAAAGCTGCAAAACATAATTTGCACGTAATTATCCTGTAGCAAAATGATACTTCACACGCTCGATTGCATGTGCCATTCCAAATTTCCGATTTTTGGTCTAATTCGGACTAGATTTGTTCAATATTAATTCTCACAGACCATGCAAATTATGGGAAAAAATGTACACGCGGGATCAAATTTTATTTTGTCGTATTACATCACAAAGATGAAGGCATCAACACATCACACTTCGTCCGAAAGTTGTCCAATATTTGGGCTATTTGTTGATACTGTTCCGTAAATTGTAGTAGCAGACGAACCAGAAGTAACATCAGCACAAAATCGCCGCGGTGAGACAGTGGTAGACTCTGTTAGTGACACAACGCGTGCAGGCTGAGCGAACCAGCCGTCCATATGATGTTGTGTCCATGTCTGGGTTGAATGCTTTGTCCACTCGATCAATTTTAGCAATGATGGCTGATCTCCATTTGTCTTTCGCTTCACTGACATCTTTTCTTGGAATTCAAACAAAAGAAAGTCCCCTGCATGCCACTGATGATACCTTACAATCAACAACACAACACTTGGCTCCATCTGAAGTTCTGTTCGCCCTCCTTGATATTGGTTTAGGAACCACGGCAGCTCTTGTATCACTGTCATTAATGTCACTCATTTTGCAACACACTGTGGTTGACTCTGGAAGTAACTAGGCGTTTCAGAAATGGCTGACAACAAAACTAAACACAGGGTTGACTCACGAAAGAATACTTTGTCGGTTGCTGTCCACGGTTCTTTATTTTTCAAACACAGGGTTACAAACTAGACACATTTTCCCACCGACTTATGAGTTATGTGGAGAAAAAATTCTGATGGCTAAAACTGAGACACACAAATCGTGATTTTCGCCAGGTGTTTACACTAACAAAGGCATCTGCCATTGAAAGCGGAGCAACCAGAAGTGAAATCAGCACAAAGTTGAAAACGAGGCCATCGGCGAACTTATTTCTCTACATACCACAGTCAACAATCCATTCTGATCCATGAAACTACAGAGGGAGAAGCGGTAAGATTGACAGAGATGGAGAAAGGGGAGGTCACTCCAGTTTCTCTCGAACTTCACTTCCAATCTCCATCCTCATTCCCCTCACCCCCAATCTCAATCCGGCATCCCCATTCCCCAACTTCAGCCCGCAACAAACTAAACAGTGTTTTATCACCCAACAGTCGTTTTCTGCTGTTATCCTTTTATTCCCATGCTTTTCATCGTCCGCAGAAATATGTTTAATGTTGGTTGTTGGAGCTGTAATTGACCCTTTAAAATTAAATGTTAATATTTCCTCAAGTTGTTTCTGTATTTTGTAGGGTTTGTGCACGGCAATCCCCCATCCCCACTTCACTCATTCCTCCCTATTTAAGCCCCATTCAAAGGTAGCTGTGATGCTTTCCTCTAATAAGCAGTCCCGACAAATTTATCGTGGTCGTGGGGCTTTTTTATTCTCCAAGCAGATGCCCCCGCGACGACGACCGCTGGTTCCAGCTAAGGAAGACATCTCGTGAATGCTGGTTCAAGTGAAGCTGCTAAGGATGTATTTTGTCTACTACCAGTAGAGGTTGTGTTAAGCACCATCTTTTTGCATGCACGTCGAGAACGAAAACATCAATATAAATTTGGCAGCAAACGTAGCACTCGAAAATCTTGTGGCGATGAGAAAACACGAAATTGGAAAAGATTCCGAACATCCAAGACACGAACAAGGTAATTCGAGTTCTTTGGGAAGAGCAGATTTTCCACGCGTTTTTCGCCCAAGAAAAATTGCCTGGGTTTGCGTCGCCTAAACCAGATAACCAAATTTCGTACTGAAATTTGTTAAGTGCTCTCGATAACAGATTTGGTTTCGAAGGAGCGACAGCAAACGGTCTTGCGCACAAGAGGAACTGGATTGTTGGAGCATTCCTGCTGGAGCGCAGGAACGCTGCTGTTACTTAATAACGTAGTTTCAGATTGTGCAGCACTACAGGAAGCACATCAGCGAGCCTCGGAGGATGCATGATCAGTTTGACAGCATTAATGTCTGTCTCAGTGGCACAATTTAATGTACACTATGAACGAAAGTGAAACGCTATTGGTACTGTAATTCCGGCTCCAGGATGGATCAGCTGAGGCACTGCAGAAAACTCGACAAGATTACTCGAGTTATTTCCCTTCCTTCCTTCACTTCACTTCACTTGGCCAGTAGTCTGGACGACCGTTGGGGCACCACAGATGATCTGGCAACCAGCTCTCTCCATTCCTCTCGCCTCTCTGACTGTCTCAAGGCTTCGCTGAGTCTCATCCCTGTACACTCTGAGACGTTGTCCTCCCATCTTTTCCAATGTCTGCCTCTCCTCCCTCCTTTTACTGTGCCTTGTAACACAGTCTTGGCAAGCCCTGACGATCGTGAAACGTGCCCATACCCCTTTAGTTTGCGTCTTTTCACAGTGGTCAGTAGTTCTTCATGGGGCCTGATTCTGTTTCGGACTTCCTCGTTTGTGATGCGGTCTTTGTAGGAGATGCCGAGGAGTCGTCGAAAGCATCTCATTTCCATGGCCTGTATCCTTCTCTCCAAGTCAGCTGTTAGTGTCCATGACTCACAGGCATACAAAAATATGGACTTGACCAGGGCGCGCATCAGTCTGATCTTTGAGCTGAGGACTATGTTCCTGTCCTTCCAATGGTCTTGAGTTTTGTGTGTGCTGCTGTGGTCTGAGCAATTCTAGCGAGTATTTCAGGTTTGGATCCTGCATCTGTGACAATTGCTCCCAGGTATTTGAAGCTGTTGACGGTTTCCAGTTTCTCGCCACATATCTTGATGTCATTGCTGATGCCGTTGGTGTTGTTGGTCATCAGTTTGGTCTTCTCTGCACTGATTTGCATGCAAAAATTTGTGAAGGTTGTGTCTAAGCGCTCCACTAAGTTCTCCAGCTCCTTTTAACTTCCGGCTAGGCCATCTATGTCGTCTGCAAAACGTAAGTTTGTGATTGTTCTGCCGCCAATGCTGACTGTCCCCTCGTGGTGTTTTAGGGCGTCATTCATTATTCTTTCCAGGAAGATGTTGAAGAGGGTGGGAGAGAGCAAACAGTTTTGTCTCACTCCGACTGTGGTTCTGAACCAGTCCCCAATGCTGCTGTTGAAGTATACGGCACTTGTGGCATTGTCATACAGGTGTTCTATGACTCTGATCAGGTTGGCGTTGATGTTGTACAGCCTCATGGTAGCCCACAGTGCTGCATGCCATACCCTGTCGAAAGCCTTCTTAAAGTCCACGAAGACGTGGTAGAGGTCCTGTTTGTGTTGTAGGTACCTGTCGCACAGTATCCTGAGGTTGAAGATCTGCTCCGTTGTACTGCGCCCTTGTCTGAAGCCTGCCTGTTCTTCAGCGATGATCTTCTCTGCTTGTGGCTTCAGTCTGTTCAGTAAGATCTTCAGCATGACTTTGCTCGGGTGGCTGATGAGGCTGATAGTTCTGTAGTTCTGGCATAGCTGTAAGTTGCCTTTCTTGGGGAGGGTGATGATGAGGGACTGCGTCCACGATGTGGGCCACTCCCCCGTCTGCCAGAGCTTGTTGCAGATGGTCAGTAAAGCATTGATCATCTCTTCCCTCCCTGCCTGCACCAGCTCTCCTGGGATGTTGTCTACTCCTGCTGACTTCCCCTTCTTCAGCAATTTCATTGCTGCTTCCACTTCTACACGAAGGATGGGGTGGTCGTCGTTGTTGGTTGCTGGAGGGACATTCGGTACCTCTGGGTCTCCCATGGTTTAGTAGTTGTAGAGTTCTGAGCAGTATTCTGTCCACTTCTTTAAGATGTTTTGTTCTTCAGTCAGACACTTTCCGTCCTTGTCTTGTATTGTGGTGGTTCGCCCTTGCTTTGTTCTGGTCAGATCTTTCACCAGCTGATAGGCTTTTTTGCTGTTGTTGTTCTTCAGGCTCTCATCTATGTCCTGACACTGTTCTTCAATCCAGTTCTCCTTGACCTTTTTCATGCTTTTCTTGATTTTTTGGTTGACTGCTTTGTACTGCTTTGCGCCTTCTGTGTCATTCTTTTTCTTCTTCTGGTCTCTCCGTTTGTCGCAAAGATCAAGTATATCGATTGTGACCCAGGGCTTTTTGACTGAGCGGTGTTTGCCAAGGATCTCACTGGCCGTTTCAGTCACCGCTGTGTTGAAGGTGTCAATCAACGTGTCTATGTCTGTGTCGACAGCGTCTAGAATGGTAAGCGCTGCAAATTTCCCTCCAATCGTTGCTTGGAAGGCTTCTGCTACCTCCGGATCTTTCAGTCTTTCGAGGTCGAATTTGAATCTTGTGGGGCCCAGTTTGTTGGCTTTCTTCAGGTGTAGCTTGAAGGTCACTAGAACAAGCTCGTGGTTGCTCCCAATGTCAGCCCCTGGAAAGCTCCGTATCTTGGTTACGTTTACACTGGAGCGGAAGCGCTTTTTCACCATGATGTAGTCTATTTGGCTATGGTGTTCTCCACTGGGGCTGTGTCATGTGACTCTTCTTGATGGTTTGTGCGAGCCAAACGTATTTGCCAGCATGAGGTCGTTATAACTGGCAAATTTCAAGAGCTTCAAGCCCCTCTCGTTGGACTTGGTGTTGCAGTTTTGTCCACATGTGCCTTTCCAGTTCTTGTAGGCATCTTCTCCTACTTTGGCATTCCAGTCGCCTTGCACCACAAGGATGTCTTTCTTTGGAGTCTGGTCTATGACTTCCTGCAGATGTTCGTAGAAATCCTCTATGTTTTCGTCACTGTAGTCAGTAGTTGGAGCATACGCCTGTATGATGGTGATGTTGAAGGGGGTTGCCCTTAGGCGGATAGTGATCAGCCGGCTGGAGATTGGCCGGCATCCCATGACGCAGTTTACTTTGTCCTTTTGAATGAGAAACCCAACGCCATGTTCGTGTTTATGATCTCGACCACTGAAGTAGAGTTTGTGGCCTTCTTGAGTTGATGTCTCGCCAATGTTCTTCCATCGCATTTCACAGAGACCAAGGATGTTCCAGCTGTACCTGTTCATCTCATGTGTAAGTTCTTCTACTCTTCCTGCCTCTCTCAGTGTTCTAACATTCCAGGTGCCAATAGTGATGTTGTTTCTGGCACGGAGTTGACTGTTCGTCACACCAGTCGCACACTTTCCACCTCCGCCCTGATGTGCAGCAGAAGGCACGGCCCTTGGTGACCTGGGCGACGGCCAATCCGGTATGGGTTGAATGGTTGTACTTGTCATTTGTGGTGTGTCTAGGGCAAGTGACGCATGGCGGAGCCCATCCCTCTCCATGCCTGACCACAGCCGATGTCCTCCCTTCCTTCCAAAATACTCAATATGCCACGACCCGTTGAGTGCGGCGGCTGGATACACCAAGCCAGTTAAATGCCAAAGCCATGTACAACATTCTTCCCGAGATGCTTGATGCCTCCTCATCAGATGAAGCACCTGATAACCGTACACTGCTCTTTGTTCTTATTCTTCTGTTATCACACAGTAGATTTCCGTTCAGTATGTGGCATGCGGTATTCATTGCGAGTCAGTCTTCAGGTGGTGTCTGGTCCCTCCATGCATTGGTGACAACACACAGCCTCTTTACCTGCCTCTTGTGCGTCATGGAACTGTCGGCTCTGTGGCTGTGCACTTGAGGGCTGACGTTAATGATACTGTTATTCTGATTGCCAAGACTACACAACTGTCTGCAGCCTGGATAGGACCAGGCCTTGGAACAATGCGACCAACCTCATGATGTTTTCACACAACTCTTCCATGCTTTGAAAAGGCAACCCTATTCCATCATAGAGTTTTTGGCACGTTTCCGCTGTACTTGGCCCTCAGCAGGTGCAAATCTGGACAGCATGAGACAAGCCACTATAATGATAAATAAGCATTAGGCTTATTGGTAGATGTTCACTAATGCCTCATTCTTGCATATTTAGTGATGCCTCTTGTAATACAGTTTCCAACGAATAAAAATGAAAAAAGCAAAGACACAGATGAGGTTACAATCTCCAAAATAGAGCTGCTATCATAACAATAATGTACATGTATTTTTAATCTACTGTGTCCATGATTTGGAAGCATGCAGCAAATTGAAGCTCTAATTTACTCCATAAATGAAACAACACAAATAAACTTTTTCTTTCAATTTAATTAACACCTTTGACCAGGTCAGTAATGAATGCCATATCGACTGAAATATGGCACTTCAATGAAAACCACAATCACATGTGAATGAATGAGGTTTAACGGCTGAGCAGCCTAAAAAGGCTATATAAGGCCAAGAAAACCACAATCACATGAATCATAATCATGTATCTGAGAGAAAACAAAACATGTAACACTCTCAAACTTGAATTCAATTTTGACATTTCACATATTACACATGCACACATACACACACTTTGGCATTCATGAAATATCGTCATGGTGAATAAAAAGTATTTCAGTCACATCTGTGAGTTTGTATTTCATTATTGTTTTCAATGCAATGTTTAGAGAACACACCTCTGTAGCAGTTCTTTCCATGCATGGTGCTCAAAGACAGCACAGAATCTTTCACAAAAGACCCTTTTATCAATACTCTGGCTGAGCCATAACATACATGCTGGTGCAAGAATAAAGCACATCAGTCAAAAAAGGATACTTTCGTGTGCACCATGTGAGCATCTTTGGGCTCCTGAGGAGATTCACAAGCCAGTGACATGTTCAAGGTGGATGCCACAAAGCAGTACGTGAGCTAGGCACATGCAAATCAGTTGCTCATGGAGCCCGGAGTAGGTGAGAGAGTTGCAATACATAATCAGCACATGGTCATCCTGAACGACCAAGTTTGGATCATGTAACGTAACGTCTCCATCTTGAATACGTGCCAGCTGTATTGACAAAAAAGCACACAAATATCAACTTTCCAGATCAACAAGATTTCATCAGCTGCTCATATTGCCTTCATGATGAGTGGCAAGATGTTGGTCTACTTTGGTATGTAATACCTGGTAGGGACAAAGGGCATCTTGACCACTTCAGCATCGTACATCTTCTTTCGGACCTCAAACTTGACAGGCGTTCCATTCTTGGAGTGTTCCAGTGCAACGTAGCCCATTGAGACATTCTTCTTCAAGGACGGTGATGGGACCCCACTAGTCAGTTTTCCAATGGAGGCATTGCCAGAGGCATCAAAGATGACTGTACCACCTGTGTGATGGAGGCAACAACACTGGATTAATTGGATGACCGCATGCACTTGACTAAGTCTGCATCAGCCTTCTCAATATTAATTGATATGCACCCCATGGCTGTCAGTATCAACTTTTAAACTATGCATCCTGCAGAATATTTTGGCAGAGGGAAAATAATTTTTACAAGATACATGTGTCATCATTGCATGCTTTTCTCACTGATTTCTTCAAAGCAATTTTCAATTGAGGAAACTATGTCCATTTGCATTTTACAGCCAATAAGGAGAAGATCTGAACAATTTTTGCCATATTTCAATGAACAAGGCAGCAGACAACGTTTACCTCGAGCAGGAGGTCCCTCCGAGATGAACCCCACCCGCTTCCTGGATGGTTTGCTCTTGATCTGGTCAAGAATGATCTTGGCTCCCGGAAAATCAGCAGCAGTCTTCCTTCTCTTTCCTGCAGACACACAAACACTGATGTCAGTGAGATGTTCTACAGTCTCTTGGTCACAACAGAACATGGAGTGTCCAATGAAAGCTTCAAATTTCTAAACATTCTCTTCCTGCATGGTGATATTTTGAAAACTTATTACAAAATACTTGTCTCCTCAAGATAGGGCATCAAGGAGTACAGAACAACAAATACTTTTTTTTTCTCTCAACATGTCCTATGAAAATAACAATCTGGATCATGCCCTCGTCAACTACATATTATAGTCATGATGCTCAAGCTGAACAGTGTCAATAAATGCAAGAACTGGATACATTTAGCTCTAGCGCAGTGCAATGTTTTTTCAGGGAAAGGTTGATGGTGCCTTACTGTCTGGGTTTTTCCCAAAGCTATGTTGAATTAAAAACCAAAACAATATTTCTATCATTAAAGGTTGACTTTATCATCTTTTGTAGCCATCTTTTCCCATGCGCCTCTGAAATTTTTTTACTCATCATTCACCCGGACACAGAGCCATCACAATGCAACCCAATCATCATCCACATCAAATCCAACTCCATTCTTGCTTACCTGTCTCCAAATATCACAAGCTCCTCATCCTGAAAACAAAATTATCCTTTCCACCAAGCCCAACCCACGGTTGTCACTATAGAGTGCAGAGTTCTTACCTATTGTCCAGGTGAGTGCAGCTTCCACTGGTGTGGTTGTCTCGTCAATGTCGGAGCCATACAAACACAGCCCTGCCTCGAGGCGCAGGCTGTCTCTGGCTCCCAGTCCTGCCAGTCTCACCTCTGCCCTCTTGGACTGCAGCAGCTTCTCTACCAGGTCGGTAGCGTGGCCGGGACTGACTGAGATCTGAAGAGAGAGTAGACTTCAGAATGATACTTTGACACAATACAACTGGACAGATTTGTGTAAAGAAGAACTCTAACTACAAAACCACTTTCAAATCAGGAGAATGGCACAAAACAAACATTAGCAAATCAGGCATCCCACCCCCCAATAACAACAAAATGTGTGGGTATGGTAATCCAACCAACTCTTTTTTTCTGCCAACACTAAACTTTTTTTCAATCATGCAAAAAAAAGAGAAAAAAAGATAAGAAATTGACAGTAAACAACAAAACAAAACAGTTTATTGTGTAGGCCTTTGGCCCATTACAATTGAATACAAAACATTATATTGCCAAAATAATTAAGGTAGAGAAGTAACTAATGCAAGAGCACAATGCATATTATGGTGAATAATCTCGAGGCTCCTCTTAAGTAGTATACCGCACATATTAGACGAAGAATGAATTACTCTCAGCAGATTCTGCTCTTTTAAACGCGCATAGTACAAATAAGTACTCACGGCACGTATAATGCATGGCTCTTTTGCAGAAAACAGCTGCACAAGGGGTTCAGTATTGTTACTTTGTACATATAGTACTACAAACTTCATTCGGATGTCTTCATAAGCTGGACAGTACAGAACAAAATGCTGCTCATCTTCATCTCTCTCGTGACATGCTGGACATAAGATTTCATAATTTTCTATACAATATCTCTGTCTGTGTACTCTTAGTTCACTAATGCTCAGGCGAAAATGTATCCAAGTATCTTTGAAGACTTTTCTGTTCAGGGTTTGCAAATATGTTTCAATTCCAAAGATTGCTTTATACTCCCTGTACTGCCTGAAACGGATACTTCTATTCACATCGGATTCCCAACCAACAATAAACCTTTTTATCAATTGTTCTCTGAGTGTTTGTAAAAAGGTGCGTTCATTCGCCACCTCTTGGGTCACCCATGCATTTTCAAGCCTATTTTCCAGTAAGAGAGTCCGAACTTTTGAAGTCCAAATATTATTATCAATGTTTCTCAACATTGATTTATATATATATACATCATTTTGGGGAATCTGCTATCGTCCATTTTCAAGATTTTAAACCAATATCTAATGGATCTTATGACAGCATTGATGTACAAAGGATATCTCCCTGTATCGCCATAGACCATAGCATTGGGTGTTCTTATACTGACATTCAGAAACTGTTTCAACAGAAGTAGATGTACACCTTCAATCAACTGGCAACCGTCTAATCCCATATTTCAGAGCCATATAGTAGTATAGGTTGTATTTGTGCATCCAGTACTCTAAAGAATACTTCTGGAGTTACATGTACAAGTCTTCTGAAAATCTTGACAATCCTGAATGCAGCAGCCCTTCTTCTACAAACAAGATCAGACAGTGTTGAATTTGTGCTCAATTTCGTAGACAACACAATGCCAAGATAACTGTATTCAGATACAACTTCAAGTTTCTTGCCATCCAGATGCCATTCCTCACCCTTTGCCAAATGTCCACCCAAACGAAATGCCATGACCTTGGTTTTTCTATAATTCACTCTTAATCCTAACCTCTTAATTGCTTTACTTAAATTGTCTATTTGGTTCTGCAAACCCATAATAGTATCAGAAAGGAGAACAATGTCATCAGCAAAAAGGAGCAGAAATATATCAGGACCATTCGCCATTGCCTGAACTCCATGCTTTCCAAGTTCTACAATCTCCTTAGTCAGTGACGTCATCAGGTAAGAAAAAAGTAATGGACTCATTTTGCAGCCCTGCTTCAATCCCATGTGAGCCTTAAAGAAATCTGACATCATTCCATCACATTTTACACAACATTTTACTGTTTTGTAAACAGACCTCAACATCCTCCCCAATTTCCCAAAAATCCCATTTTGTTCAAGAATAGCCCACAAGGCTTCCCGATTAACACTGTCAAATACTTTCTTGAAATCAACAAAAACAGCATAAAGCTTCCTGTGCTTCTGCAAATATCATTGCACGATGCTATGCATAACAAATGCATTATCTATAGTTGAGTAACCTTTACGAAATCACGCCTGTTCTTCACCTATTATCTCATTGTCATCTGCCCACATCTGCAAGTGCTTATTCAATATATGTAGGAACACTTTACTAAGAATATTTGTTAAAGAAATCCCTCTATAATTATCAAGATCATTCACTGGGCCTGACTTGTGTAGAGGGGCAATAACTGAGTGTGCCCACTGCTCAGGGAAATCAGAATTTTCAAAAATACGATTAAACAATTTCTGTAAGAATGACAGAAGTATCCTTGATGCACACTTTAGCATTTCGGCCAGAATGTTGTCCCCCCCAGAAGCCTTCCCTAGTCTGAGACTATCTATAGCATCAACTATCTCTGAAGAAGTTATCTCTGCATTAAGCAATTCATTGTTTCCGTTATAGAGCAGCGCAGTAGACTCCCCTGCAATTACATTTTCATCATTTTTAGTCTCATAAATGGTCTTAAAGTGATCCATCCAGACACAAGAATCGATACCAGAGGGAGTTCTGTATCTTCTGTCTAGAGCCTTTATCTGTCTCCAAAATATTTTGGGATCACGTAGATGTGTCGAGATTAAAGTAGTCACTTTATGTTGGTAATTAGTTTTCTTACATCTTAACAATTGCTTGTATTTCTTTCTTTCTTGTATATGATTTCCTCTGTCTTTCCTAGAATGACTCAGCTGATATTTTCACAGGAAATTTCTTACTTTTCTTCTGATAATGTAGCATTCTTTGTCAAACCAACGGTTTCTACATGAAGAAAAGTTACATCTAAAAGTTTTCTTAAGAAAATTAGCGGCACTTACAAGAGCACCAGTTAACAGACTGGCTGCCTCATTGACATCGAACCCTCCACCAGTCACAGTTTTTATAGCTGGTAGCTTCTCAAGCAAATTAGATACATACACGCCAGAGAAGTCATTGTCCCAATATCTTCATCTGAGGTATACTGCCTAAAGGAACAAGTCGTGACCTGTGGAAACTGTTTTGAGCTATCAACTCAAGCTCAAGACACATATGCCGTGATAAAATAGTGTTCACAACTCTGAATGTATGACACAAGGCAAGCACGTCCTCTGAGACAATGAAATAATCTATGACACTGCTTCCATTGTAGGCAACAAACGTATATTTTGATGAGCGCTGTTTATCAATAAAACCATTCAGAATTGTCAGTTCAAAGGCTAGACACAGTGAAAAGAGGGTCTTTCCAAAATCATTAACATTTTCATCTTCAGAGTAACGAACATTCTTTGTTATGTTCATCCTCATAATCACCCAAATCAATGTTGTTGCTTGCTCTAGTTCCTGTTCTGGCATTAAAGTCTCCACATGGAATTATTCCAACATTGCCATGTACAGCCAACATGTCAGAAATCATCTGTTCAAGGCATCAATACCATTTGCCTCTTCTCTAAGACCATAGTAAGGTGAGCCTGCAGGTGGCACATAGACGTTGAACATCAGAATATCTCTATCTAAATTGAACAAAACTTTGCTTATCTTGAAAACCATGCATATTTGCACTCCAAATGCAGAAAATAGTTACTGACAATGTTATTTGACAGTAAACAATAAACTGTGTACTGTGCTGTCCCATCATCCCTGTCCTATGAGCACTACGGGAATCCACTATTTAAAATTATTAAAAGTGTTTTCAAAGAAAGAAAGTTTGGTTTATGTTCAATCCGGCCTCTTTTAGAAAGAAAGAAAGAAAAAAAATTCAGGCTAATCTACTGACCCTATTTTTTTGGCCATGTTGCTTTAACCATCACCATCATGACCAGTCCTTTTACCAAGAGAGGTATCACTAGCACCAACAGCATAACTGCAACCACCACATCATGACAACTCTCATTACAATTACTGCCATCACTACAACTACTACCATCATCACCACAATCACTATTGTCACTCAAGTTAACCCAACTTTATGAAATCTCAAGGGTTAAAAAAACTTACATACTATCAATCAGACAACCAGACAAAAATGTTTCTCAATGTTCTCTGAGTTTGATGGCAATGTAGCTGAAGATGAGAATGTCCTTTTCAGGCTATGAGGAGCTCAGACTGACCAATGTCAACCCCTCCTGCCTCTGTTGAGATCTTGGTCCGGTTACTCCTCCTCCCCTCACTGGACCTAGTATCACAGTGATCTGTGTTCCAGTGTGAGGACCACCCAAAACACCTTATGACGTGTTGGGAACCAATCTGCCCCCTGCATGTTGAACCCAGACCAAAATACCAAGAGTGGAAAGTGTGTGTGAAAGTGTGATTTGAGAAGGATCTGATTCTTGTCTGGAATTCATCCAACTTGTAATTATGGTCCTGTTGAATGCCCATATTTTTTCTAAGTATTTTCCCCCATCAAGGATCCATATCTGTTGTTGAACTGATTCTCTGTGTATTGTATTTAGTTCGTGATGTTTTATTTGAGATCACACCTAACTTAACCTTCATGATAATTGGTTTATGTCAGCATGATCAACCACTATAATCATTTTCAAGCATTTGCCCAGATGGTGGTAATAAACATAATTGTTTAGACCCTTGAGGCTGACCTTTCCATTTGTTGCTTACTTGCCCCTAGAGGAAAGAGATACATGGTCCAACATAAGTCTTGACAACACAAAGACACGCACACACACAGACACGCACACACACACACACACACACACACACACACACACACACACACACACACACACACACACACAGACACACACACACACACATATGCACAATCAGTTGACCCAGGGCTGGTTACACTAGCACCTCTAGACTGCATGCAGTGCAACATCACAACAAACAGCAAATCTGTATGAAGCCACAACTGCCACAGTGCACAGCCTTGAAACTGCATCCTGCAGTCTCCACTAACCTCTACTCCATCCTCCCCAGTGTAGCCACAGCGAGTGATGCGGCAGTGGGGGATGCCAAAGATGCCTGTCACCTTGGAGGTCATAAAAGGGAGAGTCTGGAGGTCGAAGTCAACTCCCTCCTGCAGCACCCTTGCCGTGGCAGGTCCTAGCAAAGAAGAGACAGCATTGTCACCAGTTGACCTCCTAGTCCACTACAGCACTCACCATGGTTAGAAAGAAATGAGTTTCCTTGTGATGAAAGGTACAAACTCTTTCAGTGAGGGTGGCTAATCAATTTAGTGAACAGAAGCAAAGAGACCATCCCTGTCATTATTAATGGTTCTCATCATTGGCTGGTTTGTCTAAGGCAGCCTTTTCCTTATAATGGGACTACACACTTCCTCAGCAGTGAAGATTTCCCATATAAATGCAAACTATCTTGGTAAAAGTAGGACTAGTGCTTTTTTCTTTTTGAAGTGACTTCACCCACACACGAGGCTCAAACCTCTGTACACTTTACCTCACCACTCCTTTCTTTGCTCTTCTGATCAAGAGAATAATTGCAGAGCCAGTAATGAATTGAAGCACATAGAAGTGTGAAAAACCAAGGAAACCATCCATGGAATGAGAGAAGAAACTACCCAAGAAAAAGCAGGAATTACCATACACTACAGTGTATTAAAAAGTGAGATAGAATTTTTCATTAAAGAGAAGAGAACACCAACCAAGCCAAAGTAGAGGAAACTGTCAAAAGATAAAGCTGATAACTTTGTATTAGAAAGTGAAATAAAATGTATGCCTGAATAGAAAAAGGATACTATCCAAACAAAATTAGAGATTGATTGATTGATTGATTAAACTTTATTTTTCAAGGGAAATACATGAATTAGGCATAACTCACTGCCTATCTTACATCCAGCCCTTGTTAAAACAAGAAAACAAACAAACAAATCCAATCCCATCCCCCACCCCTACCCACCCACCCACCCTCTATCTCTCACGCAATTCACACAATAACACAGGTTACAATCAATTCATGGTAATGAAATATCATGTTGAAAATAACCACAAAGTGAATTTAGAATAAGATGAAAGTATCTAGGTTGACTGCATAAGAAAAGTGTGTAGTTTCAATTTAAATTTCTCTAAAGATTTCGCAATTTTAAGATAATTGGATTCTGTGTTCCACTTAGTAGCCCCTGAATAAGATAGGCTATGTTTAAACAAATCAATCTTAGGTTGTGGTATTATAAAGTTATGTACATAAATATTTTAATGTTGGAATAAGTTTATCAAATAATCAGGCACATCACAATCATTAATTTTTTTCATTAAGACACATTTATTGAATTGTAAATGCTTATGCAAACGCAATATGTTAAGTTCCTTCATTTTGTCATTTGTAGATAGTGAACTATCTGTTATCATAAGCTTAGAGGCTCTTCGATACAATGACTTCAGCCTTTTCAAGTTAGCGTCACTACAGCCATCCCAAATTGTTGATGCATAATTAACGTGAGATAAAATATGAGCATGGAAGAAGATTTTGCAAGTTTGAACGTCAACAATATATCTCAATTTGGAGAGAAGAAATAGATTAATTTATTTTTGTAAACAAATATAATCAATGTGTGATTGCCATCCTAAATGATCATCAATTATTATACCAAGAACTTTGTGCTCAACAATTCTTTCGATTCTCAAAAAATCAAGAACAAGAGGAAGAGATAAAGGATATATTTGATGTTTATATCTCGTAGTTATCACCATATATTTCGTTTTGGAAGGATTAATGACCATATGATTCGAAGAGCACCAGGAACGTATTTCATCCAGGCTCCCTTGAAGTTTTACTGCCACACATTCAGTCCTGACACCTGAGGTTGAGGAAGAGAAAGCCACTCAAACCTAGGCCACTGGCCTACCTTGCACAGCAATGAGGGCATTGGATAACACCTGCACATCCACATCAAGACCCTTGCTCTTCATGGCAGAAGCCTGGTGCTGCAAAACAGTTACAGTGTTCCACATTGTAAACTGCATACAGGTAACCTCCACATATGCACTTCTTCATTTAACTAATGTAGCTATGCACATCCACATCAGGAAAAAAAAGTGTGGTCACCTATTTTTACTTAAGTTTTTCTGTTGATCCTTAACTCTTTTTTTCAATCATGAAAAAAATAAGGCAGACAAAAAGGAAGAAATCAACCTGTGTAACCTTGTGTGTGCATGAATGAATATAAATGTATAAAGTGAACATCTATGATGCACCTTCCTCTCTGTGTAACTGTGAGTGTGTTAATTCATCATATACAATGTGCAAACACCCCCCCACCCCCACCCCACCCCCCACCCCCCCCCAAAAAAAAAGTCCTTACAGGAGCTTCCTCAACCTTCTATCTTGTTTACAATAAAGAAATCAACAGTAGTAAAAAAATGATGTGCTGTCTGTTCTTCCCTGCCCTATAAGTACTCAGGGAATCCACTATTCAAGTAAGATAAAACAGTTTTTTTCAGTGGAAGAGAAATTTTGATTATGTTCAGTCTGGCCTCTTCAATTAAAAATATATATAAAAAATTCAGGCCAACCTACTGATCTCCTTTTTTTCTATATCACCTTACCCATTAGCATTCTAACACACACATAACACTGCACATTGAACACTGGCTCATACAACACCCAAACACTGCTAAATATATCAACTTGATAATCAGGCAAACAGATGCCTCAGTGCTTGCAGAGGCAATGGGAGAGGATGTAAATGAAGATGTTCTATGCCTAGGAGAATGATATCCCATTCACCAGGGGCTGCATCCCAAGACAGA
>JAWQFJ010001509.1:62695-90195 GCA_034096865.1 Theodoxus fluviatilis | reverse complement strand
CATATTTTGTCAAATTTAATTACATTTTGCAAAAATAAGAAAGTATCACTATCAAAATCTGATTTGACCCTTGTAAGTTGTATTTTCTAAAATTGAATTTCTGAACATTTTGCCACTAGTTCACACCCCCTGTGGATTCGGGGTAAGAATTGACCCACCGCGTCTCCCTACGCGATTTCTTAAGAGGCGAATAACTAAGGACACTGTGACTTGATACGCGTTTGCTCTAAATTGTTCTAGTGATTTTCGTGCTTGATGGCCTTATATAGCCTACAAAGGCTGATAGGCCGTAAAACGCCATCAATCCAATCCAATCCTCTAGTTCACATGTATCTTAATGATTTATACATGCTTGTTATGAGATGTCATTCATGTAAAACATGCTGAACATTAGAGGAAGTGAGAGACAAGAGATTAGAAATGTGGGCAGCTATGAGCAATAAATGGAATAGTTGGCAATATTAGTACTTGGAGATCAGTGTTTCTTTGTACATTTTTCTTTTCTTTTGAATTTATGTTCGTTTTAGAAGTGCATTGGCATGATGAGTCTGAGCTGGGTCTTGCAGAAAATAAATCAGGACATGGAAAACTCACCGCAAAACCTTTGTCTTGGCAGTGATCGAGAATCTGCCAATGGAAATGAGAGAAAGACTGACTGAGATGAGAGAGGTGGACCTGCAGGTTCAAAGTAAGTTCTTGCATGCTTATCTGGGTCCCTTCCAGTGTTGCACTGATCTGTCATCTCTCAAAGCATGGAAAAGGTTGGTTGGAGTGAATGCCTTTCTTAAATTAATGGAGGGAAAAAAGTCTCAGCAAATCTGCTGTTGGTGAGTGCTCATTTGGATTAGCTTTCTATCTGGTAGGGTTTTATTTCCAAGCGTACTTTTATGACAAATCTGTTATGTAATATTTATTTTTAACATTTTACACATTTTTGTGGAATGCTTATGAGGTGGCGTGTTTCTTTCCACGATTGGAGCTTGTAGAGAGATTAAACCTGTTTGAAACTGAAAGTTATATCCTTAAAATGTATTTTTCCCTGATGTCACACAATAATTACTGACATGGCTGTTTGTGCCATATATCACAGATAATCTTGACAACCTGGATGAAAGAGTCACAACGTTTTTCAAGAAGTGTCTGATGTGCCCCAACAACCAGAAGGACTGGAAAGAGGAAGAATTCGAAGCCATCAAAAAGGTACGGCTGACGGACACTTTTGGCCTCAGCCCAGGTGTGGTCGCCGCCGCCCCCCCCCCCCCCCCCCCCCCCCCCAAGACGGGGGATCTTCCTCTGAAGACTGTCAGCCGTCCTGCTTCTCAGGAAGTTTCATACTCTAAATCCTGAATGGACATAAAGTCTTTGAAATTGGGCCAGTGGAATAATAATTACATCATAGAGATCAACTGCTACTACTGTTTTCCCTTTGAGCTTGATATTTGCACACCAGAATTCAATTGGATATGAGAATGTAATAAATTTGTTGTATTTGGATTCAGAATAACTCTATTAAAGTTGTGAACAACTCTGTTAACTCTTAACATCCTGTAGTGCCCATTACTGCCCACCCTGCTCAATCCTGTACCGCCCATAGCCGCCCACCCCACGTGGCTGAAACTTGACTGATTTTTCTACAAATTGCATAATCCTTACAGGACTGGGGAATGAAACATGTGAATGACTTACAGGACCTTAAGAGTTATACATGTGACGATCATAAGCAAGCTCAAGTTGTCTTCAGAAGTGGGATGATATGTGGATTAGGCAATCTAGTTTACCACCTATCATCCTTTGCAGGCTATATAAAACCATTGACTATCCAAATGACTGGAGTTGGTTGAAGGATGGGTAAATCGAGATGCTATTTTAATGTTTGTTTGCCTTGAAAGAATCGTGTGAAGAGAAGAAGTGGGTCCATTCTTGCCATTGTCCCACAGGGGGAAGAGGTAGGAAGTGTTCGAAAAAAAGTTGGAATAAAAAATGCTACTTTACTTATCTAGTAGTGATGTGTTTACCAAATGTGTTGCAGGATTATTACAAAACACTGGAAGACACAGATGAAAAGGTGCAGCTGGCCAATCATGTATATGACCTTGTAAGTGCGTTTTCTTTGTTTCATAATTTTGTTTTGGATGCTTCTGATATATCCACACTCTCCTAATGGCAGGGTGCTTACTGCAGTTCTGAAGTAGCAAGTTTCCTGGATATGTTGATTGAATTCATAATATATGGGCAGTTAGACCTTGCTAATCTGGCTGCTTTCATTTTTGACTCACATGCGAAGCAAAAGTGAGTCTATGTACTGAGCCGTGTCGTCCGTCCGTCCGTCCGTCCGGGCGTAAAAAACTTAAACGTTAAATTTTTCTCGGAGACTATTAAGTCTATCAACACCAAATGTGGCATGATGGTGTATGATGACAAGGCCTCAAAAAACATACATAGTGACTTGACCTTGCTTCAAGGTCAAGGTCACAGGAGCCATAAATGTGGTCTCAAAAACAGTCATTTTTTACATTTTCCCAATTTTCTCCCACGTTATTGAGAATGGCGACCTTAGCTACAAGTGGTATATAGGTCAAAGCAAGCCCTATCTTTTGATACCAGTTTGGTTGACCTTGCTTCAAGGTCAAGGTCACAGGAGCTCTTCAAAGTTGGATTGTATACATATTTTGAAGTGACCTTGACCCTGAACTATGGAAGATAACTGTTTCAAACTTAATAATTATGTGGGGCACATGTTATACTTTCATCATGAGACACATTTGTTCACATATCATCAAGGTCAAGGTCACTTTGACCCTTATGAAATGTGACCAAAATGGGGTAGTGAACCACTAAAAGTGACTATATCTCATGGTAGAAAGTGCCAATAAGCACCATTGTGCTTCCTATGTCTTGAATTAACAGCTTTGTGTTGCATGACCTTGGATGACCTTGACCTTGGGTCAAGGTCACATGTATTTTGGTAGGAAAAATGTGTAAAGCATTTCTTAGTGTATGATGTCATTGGTAGGTTTAGTTGTTTGACCTTGACATTGAAGGGCACCTGAAGGTCAAGGTCATATAAAGGTCAAGGTCAAGCATGTGAGTCGTATGGGCTTTGCCCTTCTTGTTGTAGGTTGAAGCAATTTTGCCATCCTGGCAAAATTCATTATATGACAATCATGCAAAAATATCACACCTATGAGTTGTGATGATGCTCAATATTTACCTTTAGAGCGCCGCCAATTTTCGTCATTGTTTTACCCCAGAGCCACAAATTTTCCCTCCAGTTTTACTGGAGGTCCTACAGACTTTATTAGTCTGTCTGTGTGTGTGTGTGTCTGTCTGTCCCGTCTCCACGGCCTATATCTCAAAAACTACTGGACGGATTTCCTTGAGATTTTGCACACTGACTGGAAGTTAGGTCCCATTCAATATTATCAAATTTTCAGAATCGAGGTTTGAAAAGAAAGTGACTTTTTTACATTTTGGTGTTTCATTGAAAACGATTCAACAGACTCCATTTTGCAAAATCTGTGACGTCATCATTTGACGTCGTATAACGTGACGTCATTTGCGAGGAGATTTTTGAAGGAGGGTGAATAGAATAGAATAGAATTCTTCGGCTTGCTTAGGCGTCCAAGGCCTGTATGCACGTCGGTCCGTTTAGTGGACTAATCGCGTTTATAAACGCGAAAATTCGAATAGGTTAGCCTATCCTATACGAATTTTCGCGTATAAAGTTATCGCACCTCCGAGGTCCGATAGAGCCTAAACGCGTGTAAATAATATTACGGCGGCCATTTTTTTTTCTCCGAGCACGACAACGGCGTTTTCTGCAAAAAAACAGGATTTTCCGGGTCCGAACTAAGCCATGAACAGCATTAATTTATCAAGGCTGTATGCTGAATGCATCAGTAGGTCGGGAAAGTTTCAACTTTTTACACATCGAATGCAGGTCAACGCAGATATACGTACGCGGCAAAGAATCTGCACCACCGCTTCGTTGTGTGCATGTTTGCACAGAAAACGCTGTATTTCGGGATACTAGAAACCCCATCCAAAGAAAATGTAAGCCATGAACAGCATTAATTTCTCAAAGCTGTATGTTGAATGCATCAGTAGGTCGGGAAAGCTCCTATATTTTAAAATCCGACAGGCAGGTCTCACGCATAGACTACACGTGGAAGCGTTGTTGCCATGGCTCTGAAAAGGGCCGTAACTCTAAATTCTGACCTCGCTTCACGTAAGTGAAAATCGCTCGATTGCGCGGTCTCGGTGTAATCGTTGCGTGTGGATGTCAAGCGTATTTTTGCTGTCGATCCGGTGCCGGAGTGTTAATTCAGCGTTTATGACATGCCAAAGGAAAGCAAAGCATGTCATAATAGGAGCTTCCTGAACCTGTCCATCATGTTTAAAATATATGGTTGATTGTTCCTGGGCCGATAGCTTAGAAATGGATTTACATGCTTTACAAACACTCCGTCATTGCAATTATCTAATGGCTCAGCTGGTAGAGCATTCGACTCTTGGTCATGCATGACCAGGTTTGATTCTGCGCTGAAACTTTTTTTTTCTTCTCTTTATTCGAGAGGTTGTGGTTTTGTTGTGTTTTTATGTGTGTTTTCCACCTCTTTTCTCGAGAGGTTGCGGGTTCGAACCCAATCTTTTCTTAAATGCCAAAACCTGGAGGTTCAGCGCCAGCGGTTTTTATATTATGTGTGGTCAAATTTGACACCATGTTTACTTAAAAAATCATCATTTATTACCTATTCAAGCTTTGAAGTAGATTTTTGGAGGGTGAGTAGAAAAACGGATGGCCTACATGGTGCAATTAATGAAAATGCCATAGAATGTTTTTTTTCATCTACTAAAAATCATGGAATACAGACAACAACAAAAAACAAACAAATTCACTGTGTTTTCCTACACTGCTCTATTTATTCAAGAATACAACAGCTTTTGATGAAAATGCAAAAGTGCATAGATAGAGTCTCCAAGTAATGGAGATACATCTGAAAATGTTTTAGGGTAAAACTCAAACAAAACAAAAAATCCTACAATTACTTACGCTAGGAAAGTCAGCCGAGTCATTTTCATCCTAATCAAGCTTCCGCTCCTCTCGATCTACAGACCACAACACATCGGTCGAAGCACTGTGTTTTCCTACACTGCTCTATTTATTCAAGAATACAACAGCTTTTGATTACTTGGAAATACATCTGAAAATGTTTTAGGGTAAAACAAAACAAAAAATCCTACAATTACTTACTGCTAGGGAAGTCAGCTGAGTCATTTTCATCTGAATCAAGCTTCCGCTCCTCTCGATCTACAGACCACAACAGATCGGTCGAAGCACGTGCTTGGCCCTCTATCCCTCCATCTCCCATCACATCAATGTCAGTAAAGCCTTTGAATTCATATTCTGAGAGTCAGAATTGAAAAATAACTCCACTAGCGCTTCAACTTCTTTGTCAGTCGCCATACTGGCAAAGAAAAAAGTCCCGTTCACAAACGACGAAGACGCAACTTCGTGAAAAAATTCGCAGAAAATTCGCGTCACATTCTCTTGATCGCCCAAATGGCGGATCTCGTTGCCACGTGATCACTGCATGAGACTGTGATATTTTTAGAACAGCATGACTCCAAGGCCGCGTTAGGCAAGTCAACAGAGCACGTCACTATCGCTCGGCGCACTGATGCGCCGGCGGACGTCTGGGGATTGTACGCTGTGGTGCATCAATGCGCCGGCGGCCTCCTAAAGGTTAAAGGGTGCTGATATTGTTTCATAATGATGGTAAATGGCAGTCAACAAATTGAAAACTAGTGTTGTAGGTCACACCACCTTTGAAGACTTGACTGTTTTTTTCCGTTTATAAAAACATACCTGTGCAAGAACATCACCGATTTTTCCTTTAAAAAAAAAACTAATCGTTGGTGTACACTGTTCATGGTGTAAGAAAGTTATGTAAGTGCAGTGGTTTTTTTCTCCAAAGATTTCCTCATTGGGAAGGAGTTGGACCAGTTTTGTTGTTTTTGTGTGTGTTGTTGTTGAAATCTAAAGCTTTTTTGACTGGTTGAAGTGAAAATTATAAGACATGTAGTTATGGCTGGGTATGGAACAGAGGCTGCTTCAGTCAGTGTTGCTGTTGGAAGCTGTGAGGCAACAGGTTTTTAGTTTTGACCAGGCTATTATACGTCTCAATTTAACTGACACGACTCCCAAGAAGATGGAAGATAAATTGCCAGATGAGTGTGGCAGTATTGTGGGAATGCCTCCCATGCATTATTTGCCATTCCAGGTTGATAGACATCTGAGGAAGCTTGATCAAGAGCTGGCAAAGTTCAAAATGGAGCTGGAGGCTGACCACTCTGGAATCACAGAAGTTTTGGAAAAAAGTAAGAAGACTTTTGATAATTTCTGCATTTTTCCATGGAGAAGGTGTGTGTCTTGGTAAAAGCTGGCTCAAAGTGAGGCTCATCTTGGCACACCATTGTACATGTATGCATCTGCACTTATGCACACTCCTGCACATTATATGTTGCCCAAAAGCACTCCTTCATGTCATGGCACTCCCTCCCCCTCCTCTCTTTCATGCACATGTGCACATGTTCACATACATATACATACATTTGGGGGGGTTATGGTTATGTGGTTATGTGACATGGCAACAAGAGATAGATTTGGTAGGTTGGCCTGAACTATCAAAAACACGTCTATTTTCATAAGAAGAGGCCAGATTGAATATAAATCAAAATTCCTTTTTTGCTGAAATTTTTATTTTTAATTTTATGTAGATATGGATTTTTAGAGGGCTTATAGGGCAGGGAAAAATGGGACAGCAAACAGTTAATTGATAATTGTCAATTTCTTCTTTTCTTTTTCCTTTCTTTGGCACAATTAAAATCTTTTAAAAAGCAGAAAATAGGTTCAGTTGGGTTACTGTAACCATAACTATTTTTGTTTTTTTTTTCCTAATCACATATTATACTCACTTATATACTCATATGCAAAATGCAGACTTGCATTACCATGTGCATGCAGATATACACAGACACATGGAATAAAGAAGCACTGGAGATGGCTGTGCAGATGGAAAGGTGGATGAACAGTAACTACACAATTTTGTGTGTGCTAGTTAAATGCATGTTTCAACTGAGCAATGTTTGTGCCTTATTTGCCATAGTAGCTATGTTATCTAACCAATCAGGACACATCTTTGATCTAGTTTAGTGTCCTGATTAGTTAGATAATAATTGCTACCACGATGAAGTAGGCGCATTCGTTGCTTGGTTAAAACAAGCCTTTAGGGATTGCTACAAAGCAATTGATTTTGGTTTGCCAGGCCAGGCCTGTAAGAGTGGATTGCTGATGACTAAGGACTGATTGTAGTTCAATGTGGAACACGATTTATCAAGTTTATGCCTCCAGGGTTTGATTCTCATTGAGAGTGTGTTGTTACTGTTTTCAGGGTCCCTAGAATTGGACAAGCCTCCAGCTTCTATCAACAGTCACAGAGGAGAGAGTGAGTATTGGAGTCCAGTAGTGGGCACAACTTGCTCTGCCTGCCTTACCTATTGCTCTTGTTTAGTATTGAATTTGAGGGTGGGTCTTTTCTCTTTCCTTTTGTCTGACCAAGCTGACAGCTGTGTAATACTCCAGATACTCTGTAGCACAGCTAGGCAATGGAGCCCAATAAGATAACATTGATAAGGATATCTGAGATTTTCTGTGGATTTAAAAAAAAAATGATCATCACGCATGGGTTACTCTCTTTGCTTATTGTATTGCTTTGGATTGGGAGTGATTTTTGTCAAGTGAGCTATTTTTGGATGTAGTGGTCATGGTGTCTCAATGATGACTATTCCAGTCCTCTTCTGTTGTGAAATGGTAAAATGCTAGTTTTACATTGCTATCTTTATTTCATTTAAGTAGATTGTTTTATTGTGATAGGAAAAATACATGCTGGGCAGTTGTGGTTGTGTCTGCTTGGACTTATGCCATGATACTTGTGATTGAGGTATTCTTGCAACTCGGTATGATAATCAGTTATTACAGTATTTAGTATCTTCAAGAAACCAGAGCTGCCAAGTACTACGATTTATGCATAGCATGCTATGATTTCGACATGCTTGCTACGATGCTACGATCGTCCGGGAAAAACTACGATTTTTCATAGCCTCGAACTGAACTTTTGACCTTCACGTAGAATACACCCCCCACCCCTCCGTTTCACGCTGTTGGTTCAGCGCCCAGTGCCTTCACCGCGCCCGCCCCTCCTTCCCCCCCCCCCCCCCCCTCGCGCCTGCGCAAACATCGGCATTTTCCTTCTTGTGCGTGTGTGCTACGCCTATTTCTTAAATGCTACTCCAAAAAGCTCTGGATGCTACTCTTTGGCATGATGGTGGGTTGGCAGCTCTGAGAAACTGATGATAACAATTACATCATAACATACTTGACATGAACTCTTGACTCTGCTGCTGGCATCTGCAGACATTCAGTCATCAGTAATGATTACAGTATATGCATAACAGGTGACCACATCCACTGGAACTGCTTGAATCAATGAACATGTTAACCACCGCTTGCCAACTTGGCCTTCAACTGGTTGTCTCTGTGTGCAGGAAGTGTCCAGTCACAGTGGCAGCCCACTTGACTGCCTGTGATTGTTGACTCACATGCAAAGCAAAAGTGAGTCTATGTACTGAGCCGTGTCGTCCGTCCGTCCGGGCGTCCGTCCGTAAAAAACTTAAACGTTGGATTTTTCTCGGAGACTATTAAGTCTATCAACACCAAATGTGGCATGATGGTGTATGATGACAAGGCCTCAAAAAACATACATAGTGACTTGACCTTGCTTCAAGGTCAAGGTCACAGGAGCCATAAATGTGGTCTCAAAAACAGTCATTTTTCACATTTTCCCAATTTTCTCCCACGTTATTGAGAATGGCGACCTTAGCTACAAGTGGTATATAGGTCAAAGCAAGCCCTATCTTTTGATACCAGTTTGGTTGACCTTGCTTCAAGGTCAAGGTCACAGGAGCTCTTCAAAGTTGGATTGTATACATATTTTGAAGTGACCTTGACCCTGAACTATGGAAGATAACTGTTTCAAACTTAATAATTATGTGGGGCACATGTTATACTTTCATCATGAGACACATTTGGTCACATATCATCAAGGTCAAGGTCACTTTGACCCTTATGAAATGTGACCAAAATGGGGTAGTGAACCACTAAAAGTAACTATATCTCATGGTAGAAAGTGCCAATAAGCACCATTGTGCTTCCTATGTCTTGAATTAACAGCTTTGTGTTGCATGACCTTGGATGACCTTGACCTTGGGTCAAGGTCACATGTATTTTGGTAGGAAAAATGTGTAAAGCATTTCTTTGTGTATGATGTCATTGGTAGGTTTAGTTGTTTGACCTTGACCTTGAAGGTCACCTGAAGGTTAAGGTCATATAAAGGTCAAGGTCAAGCATGTGAGTCGTATGGGCTTTGCCCTTCTTGTTCACTGTGTTGCTCTGTGATGATGTGCACAGAGCGCAGAGGCATGGCCTCCAGCTTGGTGTCTGGAGGGGACAAGCGCTCCTCCACCGAGGTGCTCTCCTCCCTGGCCCATGAGGCTGTGAGGGAAACCATAGGGGGCCAACGCCGATCCGCCACCAGCTCTCCCGCCATGAACATGTTCAGCTCTGGTGGAGGAAGTGAGTGGCATGCATGCATTTTGGACCTTGTTTTGTAGAAATGTTTGCAGTCGAAAGTTGTGTGTGTTGTGGTGTGTGTGTTGGGGTGTGTTTGTGTTGGTGTGTGTGTGAGTGTGTGTTGGTGTGTGTGTGTGTGTTGGTGTGTGTGTGTGTGTGTGTGTGTTTGTGTGTGTTGGTGTGTGTGTGTGTGTTGGTGTGTGTGTGTGTGTGTGTTGGTGTGTGTGTGTGTTGGTGTGTGTGTGTGTTGGTGTGTGTGTGTGTGTGTGTGTGTGTGTGTTGGTTTGTGTTGGTGTGTGTTGGTGTGTGTGTGTGTTAGTGTGTGTGTGTGTGTGTGTGTGTGTGTGTGTAGTACAATCAAAGTGCAGATTATTCTGCCAAAACAAATGGTGAGTGGTAGATGTTGGTTCTCTCTTTGAGTGGCTGGTATGTGTAGTAGTGTTGTTGAGGGTGGACATGGCTGATGACTACCAGATTGTTGTTGAGAGTGGACATGGCTTATGACCACCAGGTTGTTGTTGATAGTGGACATGGCTTATGACCATCAGGTTGTTGTTGAGAGTGGATGGAATTGATCTGCCGGAATGGTTTGAGTGCAGGTTGGGTCTGACTGATATAATCCTGTCCAGATGCCTCCTGGCCATGTGATAATGATCTATACAAGTAATGTTTTCAGTGAGACAGTGCTTGGACTCAGTTATTTACAGTCACTTAGAAGTGTAAAATGAATTAACATCCAGTATTTGTCTTTTATTTCATTGTCAAGGTTGCCAGGGAAGCACATGGATGATGAGGCATGGTTGTTATACCGTGATTCAGATTGTCTTGGACTGAGTGACATTGTCTGTGACTGTGTTTGCATTGCAGGCAACATTGGAGCCAGCAGCAACCCCGCCATTGCTGCTGCTGCCTCCCAGGCCATTGCTGCAACACAGCAGGTTTGTGTTGTGTGCCTGTGTGAAGTCTGAATTCTGTGCTGTGTAAAGTTCAAAGTCTATGCTGCGTGCCTGTCTGGAATCTGTGCTGTGTGCCATTGTGAAATCTGAAGTTATTGCAGTGTGTCTATGTGAAATATGAAGTCTTCTGTGTATCTTTCATTTCTTTGTGAAGTCGTAAGTTTGCTTTGTGTGGAAAAGTCTGAAGTCTTTGATGTGCATCTGTGAAGGCTGAAGTCTTTGTGTCTGTGCCACACACACACGCATGTGCACGCACACACACACACGCATACACATGCACACACACACACATACACACACACACCGCACCACACAACCAGAGAGAGAGAGAGAGAGCGTTAGCTAAATGAATATTCTTGCTGCCTGCAGATGCAGCAGGGACGGAGGACCTCCAGCATGAAGGCGAGTTATGACCTGCTGCTCAAGGCACAGCCCTCTGTGCCGAAGGAAGTCAGCATGGGCTATCCAGCTACACCTGGCTCCAGCTCCTCTGACTCGGCCTCGAGAGGACCAAAGAGACAGAAGTAAGCAGGCGCAGTTTCAGTTGAACTCCCCTCCGTTCTCAGATCTTTCCCATTTCCATGCCAAGTGTACAGGTCGCATGGAAAAGCCCCTGTGAAAATACATATTTTTAATCATTAGGCATGCACTTACCTTTCTTCTACATGCCAAACACTTTGGAATATCAGTTTGAAAAAGTGAACAATGTAACATTTGTGTGTGTGTTTTAAAGGGTGAAATGACAGCAACTGTAGGGCTGGTATGAAGCAGTTTCCTTTACAGTCAATGGCAGCAACTGTAGGGCTGGTATGAAGCAGTTCCCTTTACAGTAAATGGCAGCAACTGTAGGGCTGGTATGAAGCAGTTTCCTTTACAGTCAATGGCAGCAACTGTAGGGCTGGTATGAAGCAGTTCCCTTTACAGTCAATGGCAGCAACTGTAGGGCTGGTATGAAGCAGTTCCCTTTACAGTAAATGGCAGCAACTGTAGGGCTGGTATGAAGCAGTTTCCTTTACAGTCAATGGCAGCAACTGTAGGGCTGGTATGAAGCAGTTCCCTTTACAGTCAATGGCAGCAACTGTAGGGCTGGTATGAAGCAGTTCCCTTTACAGTAAATGGCAGCAACTGTAGGGCTGGTATGAAGCAGTTCCCTTTACAGTAAATGGCAGCAACTGTAGGGCTGGTATGAAGCAGTTCCCTTTACAGTAAATGAGCACTGTCACATCACACCCATTCTGAGTTCTAAAAACTGCAATGACATTTTTTTTCAACCCTTGGGTTGCCATGGCAGTTAGTTAAACTGGCTGCCACATGCACTGAACTGAAAAATACAAAACTCAAAATCTACCAAAGAAAACATCAAATTGTTTTCTTCTTCAGTGAGTTACACATCATTTTCACATTTTATCAGGTTGAAATCTATTTCAATGGAATATGAATGACTTTCTAATCATTTCATATCTATCACCCTGTGAACTATGTCAAGAACATTCCATTTTATATGGGTGCTTTTCACCAATTAAAACTAGTAATAAAAAAAACACAACAAGGTATAAATTCTTCAAATGTCAGGTTGTATCATATTCCCTTTTTCCCCTTTAATTTTTGTATGGTACAAAATTCACTATAGGGTAAATCAAGGAACAAAGATCAAACATAAGTTTTTCAATATTCTTCTTTCAACACATGGGAGAGCTCTCTCTCCATTGGTACATTTCTAAAATAATTCTTCAGCCAGTTCTTTCACTGAATCTTCTCTCTGGAAGGGTAGGGGGCAAGAATTGATCCACAGTGTCTCCCTACTGGTTTTGTATGAGGTGAATCACGGGTGTTCCCGCTGTGCTATTTAGTGAGCCTGACTGGACTTCGACCATTCTTCTCCAGCTCTGCAGCCCAGAGACTGGCCGAGGGAGAGGTTTCAGGTTTCCCTACTGCCTGTTCTCTGTGGTTTGCTAGTCTTAAACAACAATACATGATTTCTTTGCAGGTAATGGCTATTAAAAGTGTCTCATGATTTTATATTAAAGATCAGGTTTTTGCATTTTCCATTGACATGAAACATGCTACTATTTCACCTGATGATAAAGCTTCATTTGGGCAGTTAAACATCAGCCAAAATTTGCAGTTGGGGAGCTAACATGTAAAAAATGCTTATATACCAGAAGTAGTATGGTCCATCTTGACTGCTCTGCTGTGTGGTCAGAAGGTATAGGTAAAGGTGTGGTTTGATACATCCACTTGTCATCCAGGTCTGTGTCCAAAACTGCTTTATGCATTTATCCCCACATCACTGTGCAGCTTGATCACCAGTGACCCAAACATCAGTGATGTTATGAGTCTTGCTGCCTGCTTTGCTTTACCTACCAGACTGATGGGTGGTCAGATGTTTTTATTAATCACAGTTGATCTTAGTAGGAAATATTGAAGCTTTGCCTAAGAGGCTACAAAGACAAAATAATGCTTGTTGCCAGTTTTTCATGCAAGTTTGATATATTTGTTTTCTCCTTGAAAACTTCCTGTGAAAGGCAACTAACAGGGGAATTTAAGACTTGACTTTATCCAGCTCTATTCATGGCCTTACATAGCCTGCAACAGTTGATAGGCCATATAGACTCATACATCTAGTCAGTCATTCATTCATTCATTCATTCATTCATTCATTCATTCATTCATTCATTCATTCATTCATTCATTCATTCATTCTCTGGAAATGTGTGATAGTCTAACTCTTTCTTTCTGCCTATTCAGGCTGAGCTCCAAGACAGCAGCCATGCAGCAGCAACAGCAGCAGCAGCAGCAACAGCAACAGCTGGCACAGCAGCTGCAGCAGATACAGCCTGCACTGGCACAGCAGTTGGCTCAGCCAGCTACGCCTGTGCAGGAAATGGTGGAGGACTACAGCGGGGACGGGGCAGTGGTGGATGACTGGACCAGCGACCCCAATGAGCCGCGCTACTGCCTGTGCAACCAGATCTCCTACGGAGACATGGTGGGCTGCGACAACAAGGATGTAAGTGGCCTGCAATTCCCAACAGGATTTCATTTTCATTTATTGGACGTTCTCCCATCCTTGCTGAGACTGCTGCTGGTAAACATTTCAGGGGAAGATGGAAGTATTTTGCGAGGTTGAAAGGTAGGGTATGGATTGTTAAGTTTTGTTTTTCTTCACAAATTCAGACATTTATCAGTTAGTGTGAATTCAAACAGGCCTTGTGTTATTATCAGGCAGCCTGTGTCTGGTGTCTTCATGCATCAGAGTGTCAAATCTTAGGATTGCAAAATGAGATACTGTTCACAAGTTTCCTAGTAGGCAACTCCCATTTCACAGTCAACTGGTTTACTGTCTCCAGCAACTGTTATGAACTAGTAGAGCTCTTTAATGCATAACATTGAGTCCATGAGATGGGTTGTATTCCTCCTGTCTTGTATACCTTTGCCAGAAAGTGAACTGGACTTAGCAGGGCTCTTGTCAAAAGGTTGAAAGTTTGTCTGTGGCTGCTTGTGGCTAGCTGATGCCCCGTTCAAAACTGTGGATTCTGAAGTTGCATCTATGGGCAAGGCATTTAACTTCCAATGTCTTCTCACCCCACCTCCTTCCTACCCTGCCCAACCTCTCCCTGCCTCCAGCAAAACCAGGTTCTTACAAGGGCAGTAAATGAGTAATGTGTACTGTATGCAATGAACCCTCAATGTAGATGTGAGCCAGCATATAGTTAGAATACTCTCATAGGGAGTGAATATGGTGCATGATCTTGATTTGTAGATGTTCTCAGATGCCTGTAAAAAAACTTACCATGTTTCTCTGTAATTATGGGGGAGCAGAGTGTGAAGCATTGTTAGTTCCTTATTAGAGTGAGAAAACATTGTTCACGACCTACATCTTCACCTCTATTGTCTTGTCCCGTTGCTTGTCTTGCAGTGTCCCATTGAGTGGTTCCACTATGGCTGTGTGGGGCTGACTCAGGCCCCCAAGGGCAAGTGGTACTGCCCGCAGTGCATGGCAGCCATGAGGCGCCGAGGCCGTCGGTGATTCTGCCCCAGTATCACTGTGCCCGTGGCTGCCCTAGATAGACCTGAGGACTGATGTCAGCCAAGTTTGTGAGCTTCCCAGTCTTCTTTCTGGCAGCCAGTGTGGCTTGTTGCCTGGTTGTCTAGGTAACCATTGGGTGACCTCAGTGTGGCTTGTTGCCTGGTTGTCTAGGTAACCATTGGGTGACCTCAGTGTGGCTTGTTGCCTGGTTGTCTAGGTAACCATTGGGTGACCTCAGTGTGGCTTGTTGCCTGGTTGTCTAGGTAACCATTGGGTGACCTCAATGTGGCTTGTTGCCTGGTTGTCTAGGTAACCATTGGGTGACCTCAGTGTGGCTTGTTGCCTGGTTGTCTAGGTAACCATTGGGTGACCTCAGTGTGGCTTGTTGCCTGGTTGTCTAGGTAACCATTGGGTGACCTCAGTGTGGCTTGTTGCCTGGTTGTCTAGGTAACCATTGGGTGACCTCAGTGTGGCTTGTTGCCTGGTTGTCTAGGTAACCATTGGGTGACCTCAGTGTGGCTTGTTGCCTGGTTGTCTAAGTAACCATTGGGTGACCTCAGTGTGGCTTGTTGCCTGGTTGTCTAGGTAACCATTGGGTGACCTCAGTGTGGCTTGTTGCCTGGTTGTCTAGGTAACCATTGGGTGACCTCAGTGTGGCTTGTTGCCTGGTTGTCTAAGTAACCATTGGGTGACCTCAGTGATGACAGTCAGGTTCAGTGGTTCAGAGGAAGGCTGGTGTTGGGCTGCCTGAACTGGTCTGGTGAATTACAGTCTGGTCATGGGATGACTTCTGTGTTGTGGCCTGATGTGCTCTGATGTCTATAGGTTAAGTCCTGTGAAGGAAGACTGAGACAAAGGTTTTAGTGCAATTGTGTGTTGAGCTGCCCAGATTGGGTGAAATGGAAGAGTGACAGAGACACATGTGAGTGTGGCTATGGGTTTATAGGCTTGTGAGAATTGTTGTGAATGTGTAGTTGGTATTGGTTTCATAATTTTGGAAATGGATGGATGCTGTAAGGGGTGGTTAGGTTGTTGGGGGTTTGGGAAACTTTAAGCATCTCTAAATTAGCAAATGTAGAAAGGAGGAGGCAGTTCCTGTAATATGGATTTTAGGTTTCTAAATGGGAAAGTCAACCCATGTTCAGTAGTGTAGAGAATTCATGGACAGTCTTGGACGCTAGGCAGTGTGAACTCGCAAAAAAATAGTGGTTAAGGGTTAAATATTTGTCATCATTTAAACATAGTTGTAAGTATGACTTGGACTAGTTTTATGTTGCATGAATGTGTGTGTGTGTGTGTGTGTGTGTGTGTGTGTGTGTGTGTGTGTGTGTGTGTGTGTGTGTGTGTGTGTGTTTGCTTGTTTCCCCTTTACTTTATTCCTATTATTATAATTGAGGTGCAGGAACTATCTTTAAACTGCTCAGTTTGGAATTTTATGGACATTCAGGTTCACACATCTTTGTTCAGAAAGCATGAGGGGTTGCATCACAATGCATATGTGTTGCACATCTTGGTAACTAATCAGTCTCCACAAAAGGAAAAGGCCTACTTTAATTGGTTATATATATATATATATATATATATATATATATAAATACACACACACACACACACACACATATATATATATATATATATATATATATATATATATATATATATAGTCATACCTCATGTTTTCTCCATGTTTGTGGGTCTGCTGGGTCCATCCATAGTTTGCGTGTGACTGGTCTGCTGTTGCTTGCAGTGTTGGACTACATGAGTTGCCTTGATGAGTGCTGCAGAGCTGATGAATGTCTATCCAACTGCATTAAACCATCCGAATCAAACTTGCCTTGTGTTTTGTGTAGTTTTCATGACATTTCTTGCATCTTATTGGGTGTTTACTGGCATGGATCATCTGTGCGGAGACAGGTGAATACAATTGTAGTTTGTTGTAATTGATGGCTCTCTATCTAGTTCTCAAGTCAACCAGCAAAAGTCATCTCAAGAAATATATTACATGTATTTCCTCAATAACTCCCTGATGCAGGAATCTGAAACATGAGTTGTGATGGTACATGTAATCAGACCATGTGAAAGTTACTTTGGTTGGCCACATGCCTAAGGCTCCCCCCCCAAAAAAATGTTGTGATGATAACTTGCACAATCCTATTTTTCCCTGCCGACCCACAACTTTTATTGATCACGAGAAAGACTGAAAGAAAGAAAGAAATTAAAGGAGAGCAACAAACTGCATTCCTGTGATTGCTATTTAACTTAAGTAGTAAAGAAAAGCATCAGCGACGGAAATATTTATGCTTAGATGAAGTTACTGTATACATGATATTTCCTACAACACGCACACAAATGCATGCTGTCTCAATCTGGCCTCCTTTAGTTTTAAAAAGCATACTTACCTAACCCCCCTTTTTCTTCTTTACTTTGTTACCTTGACCACAACTTTTGTTTTGTTTTGTTTTTGGCCTTACATGTTTCAGACTCTTCTGTCTTTTCTCATCTGGTAACTTCAACTTATTCCGTCTTTTCTTCGCTCAGACATTTTTTCCCAGGGAAGAACACATGCTCATGAGTATGCATATGACAACACACAGGTGCACATACAGGCAAGCACATAGGGGAAAGGCGGGGCATTAAGCACCCCCTTTTTTAATGTCGGCAATTATTCTGTTCTGTTAAAAGTAACATTAAGTTAAACAGAGTATACAAATTGAGGACACTAATATCCAGTGTAACATACTGACTTTCTTTGGAAACTCGAAATTAAATATTTAAAAACAAATTTTATTTCTTACAGTGAACTTCATGCTCTCTGGGCATTAAGCCCCAGGAGGTCAGGTTAACCCATTTAAGCCTGGCGTCCTTTAAAAAGGACACTTATGTTTTCCCATCCTGATTTTTATTAAAGAGTCTGAGATAGATCTAAATCACTGATTGGTGTTAGGGAGGTAACAATGTTTCAGAAGCCAAGTTGGAGAGAGTGATCTCTCTTGACAGTAAAGTGTCATGGTTGACACCATTCAAAATTCACGTGCTGAGGTGATCAAGATGAGTTCCCAAACAATGTAAGGCTTAATTTTTTTAATTAACAACATTTTTAATAACATTATTGAAGACAATTTGTATATAAAGGCATAATCTAAAACTGTATTTTTGCTTTTGTGAATTTAGTCCATAGTTTGTGATATAGACAGTTTAGATCTGCTGTCCTTTAAAAAGGACGCTAGGACTGAATGGCCAGAGGTTTTTTATGTATGGTTTGGATGTGTTTCAGATTCACTGTGAACGATGTTATTGATATGCTGGATGATGATGACTCATTTCAAAGAGCTGACATATTTCTTGACCCTCCTGATGTTGATGAATTGACTAATGAGGATAGTGGTGATGAAGATGTGTGCCATCAACAACCTGTCCGGACGACAACTGACTGCCAATGCTACCGCTACAATCGTGTCACGAAGTGGAAGAAGTACACTGGCAGAGGAGAACAGTGGTGGTGATGGAGATGTTCCTGATCAAGAGTCGTCTGAAGACGAAAATGTCCACGTTTCTCTCAAGCTGGGGACGACCTTCAGCACTCCTCCTCCCCCGGCACACCCAGGGCAGTTGCCTCCATGTGTCCACCCCTCCCCCAGCACACCCAGGGCAGTTGCCTTCATGTATCCAAGATGTGGGTGCTGGCCACACCCCTTGGGTACTGCGTCCAGTTTGAACCCTACCAAGGCGCAAAAGGCAGGCAAGCCAATGCAGATGAGTATCCAGGCATTAGAATGGGTGGAGCGGTGGTGGTTGATCTCATCTCTGAGCTCTAGCAAGAGGAGCTGGACGACTGCTACCATCTGACCTTTGATAATTTGTTTACATCTCTGAAGCTGGTTGACGTCCTCACGAGCAAGAAGATTGGATGTACAGAAATGGTTCGTGCCAACAGGAATGAGAAGTGCCTACTGAAATCCATCCCTGCTATGAAGAATATCCAGAGAGGCACCTACGACTTTCAGCAGGCAGAAAAAACAGGAGTGCTCGTGGTTTGATGGGACGACAACAGCGTCGTCAACATTGTCTCAAATGCAGCAGGAGTCAACCCTCTGCAGTCAGCCTCCCGATGGTCAAGGGCAGAGAAAAAACGTGTCAAGATCCCGCAGCCCTTCCTGATCAAGCATTATAACAAGACGATGGGCGGTTGCGACAGGATGGACCAGAACATTGACAAGTACCGTGTCTCCATAAGATCCAAGAAATGGTGGTTTGCCATCTTCAGCTTCTGTCTAGACCTGTGTGTGCAGCAGACGTGGCACATGTACAGGGCAACACCTGTCTCAGAGCCCATGCAGATGGATCTCCTGGCAGTTCGGCGTTCCATCGCCCACGTCTACCTCAAGAGGTCACAAGTTGCTGCCTGCCTTGAGCCCCCCAACCACCCTGTTGGACGTGTCGCAAAGCTGGACAGAATAGTTCCACCAGCAATCAGATATGATGGGTTGGATCACCTGGTGGAGCACATCCCCAACTGTAGCAAAAAGGTCAAACAAATCTGCCTGAAGTGCGATGTCCCACTGCACCGAAAGTACTGTTTTGTGGCATTTCATACTCCTGTGTAATGTGTGATTGACAACTTGAACTCTCACAATGAAAGTGAAGTGCTGTGACATGCTGTGTAAAATCGTTGAAAGCAACTTTGTTTGCCCAGATTGTTCACATTAGCAGGATAACAGGATGGCATTGGTTCAGAAGATTATTTTGTTTGTTTTAGTTTTATTAATTTTTTTCTCGAATTTTCAAATGGACAGTTGATCCATTACTTTGCATTGTTAATAAACCAAAAGTTCTAAACTTCTTTAAAAGCAAGTGTTTGTGGTAATAAAGTTCATTAAAATGTCATAGAAACATGTTCCTTTCACTATTGTGCATGCGCAAAAAACCTCTACCCTCTCGATCCTAGCGTCCTAGCCCCAGGAGGTCAGGACATTAGGCCCCAACATAAAATATGTATTTTGGTAAGTTTTATCTCATCTAAAATGTATAAAATAACTTACAAATGCATAGAATAACACAGGTGGAATAAAAATTCATAATTTTAATTTTACTGTAAATTTTGCTGCCAATGCACAAAAGCAAGGTCCAAGATGACATGATGCAGCCCTGCTGCCTTATTGGTAGCCTCTGACAGCTCAAAGCAATCCAGCAAGCTGCATGTGATACCATTCATCAAACAAAGTGTATGGTTTCCATTTATTTCTTCCGATTTGTGTATATACTTATGGCAGAAATATCTGTTTTCTTGACATAATGCTACAGAATCGGGTACAGAAAATTGAAGAGAAACAGGCACCAACTAGTCTTTTACTGACATTTTCAGGATAAGTGTATGGAGCAGAAAAAAGAAGCACATGCTAATTTAGAGTAGAGGTGTGTGTGTATTTCATCAGTCCTATTTTGTCTTGTTGACTTAAATTTTTTTTAGAAACAAAACGCTAAAATGTGGAGCATTAAGCCCCACTGCATTTTTTTATACTCTCTTGGACTTTGCCTTTCTCTTTCAAGATTAATAAAGGGTCATAAAGTTTTAATTGTCAGTGCTGAAACATCATCAAACTTATCATAATGAACAAACTTCAGTGAAATTTTTTATGGAAGAATAAAAATTGTCACCGGAAAAGCCAGTTCCTCTTCAATTATCTGCAAAAAATTCTCTCTAAAGCAGTATTTATAATACGAGAAGTATAACACGAAACATAATTAAATCAATGCATGTGCACTTGCCATGGTGGTTTAGGAAAGCACTGATGCAATTCTCTTGTTCTTTTGTTGATCACGAAGAGCACATCAAAATTAGATGTGAGTGAGGTCTAAGAGGCAAAGTTTTTTCGGACTTTCAACAGCAGCAAAAGTGTGGTGTCAAAAAAACTCGCACTGTGACCAATGATTATCATTACAAAGATAGTTCATTAGCTCATTGTTGTGATGACCGAGACACGTTGCGCCCCCAAATGGCAAGAAACACGGGTGAATCAAGGGAAGTAATCACACCGCTTAGCAACATGTAAATATTGCTTGTCCCTCCAGATTTACTGGAGGTCCTCACAGCTTTTTCCCTCCAGGTTTACTGGAGGTCCTCACAGCTTTATCTGTCTGTCTGTCTGTCTGTGTGTGTGTGTGTGTGTGTGTGTGTCAGTCTGTCTGTCAGTCCCGACTTAACGGCTGATATCTCAAAAACTACTGGACGGATTTCCTTGACATTTTGCACACTTACTGGAAGTTAGGTCCAATTGAATGTATCAAATTTTCAGAATCGAGGTTTGAAAAGAAAGTGACTTTTTGTACGTTTTGGTGTTGCAAAGAAGGCAAGGGACGGAACTCTGTCCAGACTCAAGGGAAGTTTTGGCATGTGTGACGTGATCATTTGATGACGAATAACGTGACATAATTTCGAGGAGATTGGACATTGGTGAAGGAGAAAGAAAGATTTTTTATCCCTCCAGGTTTACTGAAGGTCCTCACAGCTTTATGGATTAGCTCACTCGGTAGCGCGTCGAATAATTTTTTTGTCGCTGGGACATGCTTGGTTGTAGGGGATGCGCGTACAGGTTCGAATCTGCACAGAAGGTTTAAAAAAAAAATGTGTGTATGGTATGAGAGAGAGAGAGAGAGAGCCACCCCGTTGTTGTACACGTGAGAGGTTGCAGGTTCGAACCCGATCTTTTTTTTGTTTTTTGTTTAATGCCAAAACCTGGAGGTTCAGCGCCACCGGTTTTTATTTATCGACGCGTTTCTGATGCGTTCCGATCATGTTTGTGAATAAATTTATGGTGTAATGTGTAATAAAATGATTTGCTGCAATAATGAAGGTGTTATGGCTTTGTTTTTTGTAGCAGGCGTTGTGAAATCAAACTCGCAAAATAGGCCTAGATCTACATGGTGTTGGTGACTAGGAACGATCTAATTTTCATTATTATGATTTTTTGTGTGTGTTAGTTATTCAAACAATCATGACTAATTATATTGAGGTCTGTGGTGTAATGTTGGTGTCTGATGTGGCTATTGCAGCAGAATGCTGAATAAAACAATGTATTTGTTCTTAGAAAGCAGTGTTAAAAAGTCATACATTGTTTAGTCAACAACCATGTTCAACCCACTAATGATCTCTCTCTCTCTCTCTGTCTCTCTGTCTGTCTCTCTCTGTCTCTCTGTCTGTCTGTCTGTCTGTCTGTCTGTCTGTCTGTCTGCCCATCAGTCAGTTCTTCCGTCTGTCTGTCTGTCTGTCTGTCTGTCTGTCTGTCTGTCTGTCTGTCTGTCTGTCTGTCTGTCTCTCGTTCTCTCTCGTTCTCTCTCTCTCTCTCTCTCTCTCTCTCTCTCTCTCTCTCTCTCTCTCTCTCTCTCTCTCTCTCTCTCACACACACACACACACACACACACACACATAACTCACACACACAAACACACACACATAACTCACACACACAAACACACACACACACACACACACACACACACACACACACAACTCACACACACACACACACACACACACACACACAACTCACACACTCACACACACACACACACGCACTCGAGCCTTGATTCCCCCCTTCTCTTGTAAATTTTGAAAGGACAGTTGGACCTAGGGACTACTGAAAGGCAACATTTTGTTCTTGTAATCTTTAATGTTTGACCCAAGACTTCAGAAAAAGGATACTGCAGTGTTGCGTTTTGACATGTGGACGTAATACACATCGGAATGACCCACTGAGAACATTGCGTTCGTACTATCCTGTCTTACATAGAACTGCTTTCCGTTGATAACTCCATATACATGTTGCGCTCGTCTCTTCACAATGTCCTGTTATTACACGGGTTCTCCTAGCTTGCGCCGGGAAGGCGAAGTTCACAAACGCCGGTGATCATTTTCAATAAAACTTTATTTACGCACTGGTCGATATACGGCGGTGACAATCGGTAAACAGTATCGTTGTAACAACTTCACTCTACGCTCAATGCCGCAGAGGACTCACTCCTTACAAAGGAGGACTCGCTAATAATCTTTTTGCTAAGCTCTCACCTTAACTCTGGCTGAATGAGTCGTTGGCGGCAATATTTCCGGACACTGTACCCCAGTTTTGAAATATCGGCCTTACAGTCACATGACTCGCACGCCCAGTGAGTAATGCTAAGATCCCGCTGTGTTAATATATCTGCGTTTTGTGACAAACGTCTTGTTCGGCGATACTGTACTCCATGCACCTTAACGGTCCGCGTGATTCGGGTGTAATCTTAAGCTAAACGACGTTTATAAATGTCCATTCTCGCGAGAAATGCCGAGATTTGAAACTGGGGTACAGTGTCCGGAAATGTTGCCGACAATGACCATTTCAGCTTAACTCTGTCATGTGCTCTCTTTCCTGCCGTTTGGTCGCGCTTTATATACCTTTGCACATATTCCAGAAACTTCCAGAACAGAGTTGAACATACCCCCACGCTCCAGCGTCTACACGACTGACGTCACGTGACACAGCCAAGACAAATTTAGCCCGACTCCGTTTGCATAGCCAAGAAACCGCATGAGCGGAGAGGCTGATGTAAACAGCCCGATTGCTCTATGATGTTTCCGTATTTTCTAGAACCTTCACAACATACACATGCCCGATTTCCTCTGAAACCGGTACACGTTTCTCGAGCACATTCCTTGTGTGTGAGTCCACGTTTACCAAAATCGTGAACCCTGTTTGTGGAATGGTAACGTGTACATTTCTGTGTTGCAAACATGGTCACTCATAATTCCCTTCGCCTCCACTTAAGGTCATGTTCAAGCTAGCTAGCTGTCTGCGTGTGATGATGAAGCGGATGCTGTGTCTTGGTGACGTCATGCGATTGAATGAATGAATGAATGAATGGAGTTTTACGGCCATCAGTTTTTGTCAGCAATAAAAGACCACAGATAAAGAAAATCGCCAGGTATGGTTAGAATATGAGCAAATCAAGTCATCATTTCCCTAAGTGTTCACAGGGGGGTAGTGACGTCAGCAAATGTTCTCAGAAAAGGTTGCTCTCCCAGCTAAGCACCCGGATTCTTTGTTGCTATCCATCCTCCAAAGCTTTTGGAACATGAATCGTCAGAGATGATTATCCATAAACGCAGTGCCTTGCATAAAGTCTGTGCGCTTCGTTAGCTTTAGGTTGAACAAAGGATGATAAAAATGAGCGAAGAAGAAAGAGAGACGATGCAGTGTTTGAGAATGAGAAACAACGAGGAATTTAACATCTGAGGAATATATATGCCTTTATTCTTCACCCTGTAAAAGGAAATCTCATTCTATCTCTCTCCCTACCCTCCCCTCCTCTCTCTCTCTCTCTCTCTCTCTCTCTCTTTCTGGCTCCTGCTCTGGCTCTCTCTGTCTCTCTCTCTCTTCTCTCTCTCTCTCTCTCTCTCTCTCTCTCTCTCTCTCTCTCTCTCTCTCTCTCTCTCTCTTTCTGGCTCTGGCTGTCTCTGTCTCTTTGTCCCATCTCTCTCTCTCTCTCTCTCTCTTTCTTTCTGGCTCTGGCTCTCTCTGTCACTTTGTCTCATCTCTCTCTCTCTCTCTCTCTCTCTCTCTCTCTCTCTCTCTCTCTCTCTCTCTCTCTCTCTGTCTCCGTCTATCTGTGTGTCTCTGTCTCCCTCTATCTCTTCATCCCCCTTCTCTCTCTTTCTCTCTGGCTCTGTCTCTCTCTATTTGTCTGTCTGTCTCAAATCTATCTCTCTCTCTCTCTCTCTCTCTTTCTGCCTGTCTCTCTCTCTCTCTATGTATCTTTCACTCTCTCTCTCTCTCTGTCAGTCTGTCTGTCAGTCTGTCTGTCTTTCTGTCTGTCTGCTTGCCTGTCTGTCTGTTTTGCTCGCCTGTGTGTGTGTGTGTGTGTGTGTATGTGTGTGTGTATGTCTGTCTGTCTGTTTCTGTCTCTCTCTGTCTCTCTCTGTTTCTGTCTTTCTGTCTTCTCTTTATTTCTCTCACTGTCTCTCTCTCTCCTTCTTTCTCCCCCCCCCCCTCTCTCTCTCCTTCTATATCTCCCTCCCCCTCTCTTCCTCTCCCATCTCTCTCTCTCCCATATCTCTCTCTCTCTCTCTCTCTCTCTCTCTCTCTCTCTCTCTCTCACTCACTGCCTGATATACTACTATATTGCTCTGTATTGAGCTCAAAACATGTATTTACGCACGTTTCTATGCGGATGAGTCGTCGGCTGCGAATGAACAATCAACCAACCAAACCAGCTAAACCAACAAAAGCACTCACTCACTCAATCACTCACTCACTCACTCACTCACTCACTCACTCACTCACTCACTCACTCACTCAATCAATCAGTCAATCAATTTCTCTCACTGCCTATTTCATTCATCCGTCTGTCCTTTCTTCTTTCCGTTCGTCCCTCTGTGCTTATCTTCGTTCATCCGTCTGTCCTACAATTTCTTCCGCCCGCTTGTCCATGTGTGTGTGTGTGTGTGTGTGTGTGTGTGTGTGTGTGTGTGTGTGTGTGTGCCTGTATATCAGTGTGTGTGCCTGTCTGTCAGTGTGTGTGTGAGTGTGTGTGTGTGTGTGAGTGTGTGTGTGTGTGCGTGTGACTGTGTGTGTGTGTGTGTGTGCACGCGCGCGTGTGTGTGTGCCTGTCTGTCAGTGTGTAAGCCTGTGTGTCAGTGTGTGTGCCGATCAGTCATTGTGTGTGCCTGTGTGTCAGTGTCTGTACCTGTCTGTCAGTGTGTGTGCCGATCAGTCAGTGTGTGTGCCTGTGTGTCAGTGTCTGTACCTGTCTGTCAGTGCGTGTGTGTGTGTCAGTGTGTGTGCCTGTATGTCAGTGTGTGTGCCTGTCTGTCAGTGTGTGTGTGTGTGTGTGTGTGTGCGTGTGACTGTGTGTGTGTGTGTGTGTGCCTGTCTGTCAGTGTGTGAGCCTGTTGTTGTGTCTGTGGGTGTGTCTGTGAAATCCTGGGAGGCTGTCTTTCTGTTTGCTTGTTCTTCCAGGTCATTAAGCTGATTAGGCGCGTTATTCGTTTAGCAAATTGCGATCAAGCAGTATAGGTTGCTGAGCACCGACTTCTTTGATCCAGCGTCTTATTCACCAAGTCTTCACGGGCTGCATAGAGATCCAGCATATCGTGTTTCGTCACATAACCACTCTCGTCGCTCTTATCCAAAGTGTTTTCTAATTGCGCGCGTACTTGAATAACTTTCAGTGTGGCGTGAAGACTGCGACTGTGTATTTTTTCCTCATGCGTGTACATGGGGGCAAATGTAGAAGTTTGTCATAGATTTGAAGCATCGGTTCTGATGAAATTTTCTCATTGCCTAAAAAAAGAAAAAGAGGGCAACTTTGATCATTGTCCCTTTGCCATCATTGTAGGCGTAACCATTTCCGCCGGAAGTCTCCTTAACGTCGCTTCCTTTCTCATTTAGTCGCGTGATCAATTGATCGAATGAACCTAATGTGTTCTTTTGAATCCAACAGTGGGTGGCGTGTATCGTGGAGAGTGAGCGATGTCACGAGCGTATAGTGGCCAATCCCCTCATGTTGGTACAAACACTTAGCGAGAAACATGGCAGTGATTGATGTGTAGAGTTTATGGCAAAGATGGCATTTAGAGCAACGTAAAAAGAGGCAAGAAGTGGAGTGCTGCACATGCAACAAAAACTCATTCATCATTTTGGGGGTGTGTTCACTGCAGATGGCACACAGCCTACAAGTATGATCACTTCCGTTCGAGGCGTTTTGCTGTGATCGATGCCGGTTGAGTCATGAAACACTTTTTCCTGTGATCTTCAGTGAACCTCTCGAGTTTACTCATAGCTGAGCGTTATGTAACTTGTAAGTATCGATCATTAGTGAAGTCTCTCTCTCTAGTTACGTGTTTTGTCAATACAAACGGTTTTCTTTAAGCTGTTTCTCTGCTATAGCCACGACAGTCATGAATGCGTTTTCCGATTAATTTTTTAACATGGACCCGTGTGGGCCAGGTAGAGCTGAAAAGAGAAGAAGAAAAAACAAATAAACCCATTTAATATTTCGGAGGATTGATTTCCAAGTGACACAGAATGGCCTTTAATGTTGCTTGAATATAAAAGCTATTTATTAGGTCGACGTTTTTAACCAAAGGTAGAAAAAGTTATCTCTCTTTCTAACATTCACAGTTCGCGGCACATCACCTTTGAACAAGGCGCGATACACGCCTCACTTTCGGCTTTGACGCATGCGCAGAACCATGCGCGATGAGTTACCATCGGCGATGTCACACCGGCATTCGCTTTCGAAAAAAAACTTTCTTCGTGCACTGGTCGATTTACAGCGATACAATCAGTTCACAGCATTACCATAACTGTACTTCACTCTTGCCTTGAGGCTCGATCCCATGAGGGCACAAATTGCCTTTATCTGCGCTTCC
The DNA here is from genome assembly GCA_034096865.1 of Theodoxus fluviatilis. Lineage (NCBI taxonomy): Eukaryota > Metazoa > Mollusca > Gastropoda > Cycloneritida > Neritidae > Theodoxus > Theodoxus fluviatilis. The sequence continues at coordinate 63,115 of JAWQFJ010001509.1, read as the reverse complement.
ACACTAGAATGCCGTATCGCACGTGTATTCTTTTCTCACGGTCTCGCTCTTGGAACTAGATTCCATAGAGGATTGATCACTCCTTGTAAATGAGGACTTTTCACACGCACCTCCTCGCGCTCTCATGCCGCCCCGCTAGTATACTTTTTTCAGGTTATCTAGAATATCCCTGCAAGAACCAGATATTTGTCGAAGCAGCGCAAAGTGACGTTACATTACTTCAAAAGTGAATGTTGAGGGGACTGGCGTGAAAACTGGAAGCTATCACGATATTCTAGCACATTCAAACACTTTCACAACAAGTGCATGAGCAATACGATGCATATTCAAGCATAAGTGTATACTCGTTAATAGGCGGGATTCTTGGACAAGTTGAAGTTTCCTTTTTTAATTCTAAAATGTCACCGTCAAGTTTACAAG